>VZTF01004374.1:753934-922273 GCA_013397755.1 Cnemophilus loriae | reverse complement strand
GCTGGCTCATGTTCAGTCCGCTGAACCGGATGGTATGTCGACCAATACCCCCAGGTCCCTTTCTACCTATTAATTTGATGGTCAAAATAGACCGACTAAACTGCAAGAATCCCTTCTAATTGATTAGTGACTAAGATAGCTGAGTGTTGTTAGCTGTTATCATACACTTTCAACTACTGTTCATGATTTTGTTCATTTCTCCAGCAAGCATTTGTGGAAAGCTAATTATGGCTGAGAAGCTGTACATTCAAAATCATACTACTTTGAGAACAAAAAGCCTTCTCCTGACCACGAACCTACTGGGAATTATTATTTTTTAAAAGTAAGACTTATTTTTTCCATTTGCATCTATTCCTTATATGAGGTTTAATAAATGGAAGTGTGAAAACTATTATCAGATTACACAACCTACTCCCTCAGTAATTATTTCTTTCTTGAAGCAAGTTAAAAACAAGGTGAATGGCCTATTAATGATGTGGCATGAAGTGTATATTCTATTGTATGTGTGTGCACCTGTCTTTTATCTCTGTTCTTACTTCAAACTGTTTCAGGACACTCAGTACCAGTAAGGGCTCACTATGGCTCAGTAGAAGCTGAGCTGAAGAAGGAGATAAGCACCCAGGTCCTGGCTACTCCTATTGCTTATAGAGCAGAACCACACTCATGTGCTAGCAGCCAGTGGAAAGCTTGGCACACAGGATTAAAACAACATCATTTTTTTTTCTCAAACTGTCAAACATTGCTCAAATATTGAGGAGATGCAGCGGGGGTCAGTTGACAGCATGGTGCACTGGGAGCCCGGAATGCTGCATTCTCTTGCAATCTGCTAAAGGCCTTGAGCAAGTCACTGCATCTCTCTGTGCCTGTGCTTCCCTGAGGACTCTGGCTGAGAAACCAAGACATTTGGAAAGGAACAGTCTCAGATTACTCATTCATAGCTGTTTAACACCCTGATGCTTGGAGTGCCAGTGACTTTGTACATTTTATTCTAGCTGGACTGTTATATTCAACTGAGTGACTCAAATCTTCTTTTTGCCATGTTAGAATGATGAAGCATATGCTACCTCAGTGAGAAAGACCTCACTGTGGATTGTAACCCTACTAAAGGATATTTACATTAATTTCAGATGCTGTATTTCCAGTAGGAGAACTCATTTTTTCTAGTTTAGAGGATGGCCTGCATGGCCTTTTGTATTATTAAGTCCTTTCTATGATTCAGGCAAACTGGGAACAGCCAAATAAAAGAAATTAAGTCTCATTTTCAGTCATTATTTAAATTAGGATGACAACTTGCTACATTCTTTTACCTAGATGAAAAACAACTCTATTCAGAAAAAGTAGCTTTTGTTGACTCCTCCTGTTAGACTTACAGGGAAAGATGAAAGGAAGCTGCAGTATCAACCTAAGCCTCAAACCTTGCCCCACACACTATTCCTGAACATACTGTTTCTTAGCATGCACCAGAATTTGTGTAACTGCAAGACTGACCTTTCTATAACATAACATTTCTTTCTGACATTTAAGTCTAGAAGGATCATAATAAACTCTGAATATTTCTTACGTTCAACAGGGACAGTTAAATCTGTTAAATAAACAACTGTCTGGTAACTACTAAGTGACAAATGTTCTCAAGAATGTGTTTATACCAGAATTCATTCTCATCACGGAAACATAGCCTTTCCTTTTGCCTTCCAAGGAAGTAATTATTCTTGCGCAGTTAATGTTTTCTTACTGAAAGTACTTCTGGTCATCACTGACCTTAACTATGGGATTAGAGGAGGATCTACAAACAAAATATAAAAAATTCCTCCCATATTCCTCAACTAGCAAAACTTATTCCTTTTTCTTCTTAGAAGTAATTTTTCCTTAATTGACCATAGCCATGTGTGCATGTGATTATACATACACAAATGGTTAAATTAAAATAAACCTTCACAACCCATTTTCTCCAACTTGTTCAATGTGGTGTGAAATCCTGCTGATTGGTCTAGAAACGAGGTTATAAATGAGGACTTATGGCCCATCTCAATTACCAAATAAAGGAGTCATATAGCTGTGAACATACAGTTGTGAAGCAGAAGGCATGCATTCCAACACTACGTTTTACAGTGAGATAAAAACAAGCAATGGTGTCTTTGCTGAGATAGTATCAAAATCCAAATGTTTTGAAAGCTCAGTGCCATCCCATCTTTCCCTTTCTCTTTTTTTAGTGGAACAACCTGAATTAGTATTATGCAAGTACGGCCATCTTGATTCACGTACTATGCAGTAAATGCAAAATACTCAAATTACCCCAGATTTTGCATCACATTACATCACATCACATTTTGCTAGACTGAAGATAAACACAAGACAGAGCTAAACCAAATAAAAAGCTGAAGGAAGATCAGGATAAAAATACAAAACATGCAAAGCGTAATTTTTTTCTTCTGAAGCTATTATAATAAGTAAGTGTAAGAACTAAGAAATCACGAAAGCTTTACGTGTTAAACAGTTCTATAAAGAAATGCATGCATTTATAAAAGGTCCAGCAAATTAGGTGATTTGCAAAACTGGTATTGCATACCATTTGTGAGAGAGTGGAAAAACAAACATTCATGAACACAATGCTTAGTGAGAGAAAAATCAAACGTGAGTTTAAAAAGAAAGGCACCATAACCTGCCTACCACATCCATGGCAAATGCCTCAACATTTTTGCTTTATATTTCCACATGCCCCCTCCACAGTGATTGCTGTGTTGCTTTCCTGGTGGACGTTATTAGAGATAATGTAGATTCTGCTGATACCCCAGATTTCTGCACAAATGCACCAAGTGCAGACTAAGAGGCTGAATCTCCAGAAACCCGAAATCAGTTCTTCTTACAAAGGAGAAAAGACAAGTGGAGTGGGTAATTGTTTTGGTTGCAGTAGAAGTAGGATTATTGTCGCTAGGCTTTGCTGGCCTGTTTTGAGTGAATTGCAGAAAGCTTCCTTGATCAAACATAGGATTTAAAAAGAGATCGTTGTACAACAACTAAGGCTAAAAGGAGAGGGAGGAAAAAACAAATTAATAAAAAAATAAAAATCAAGCAGCCCAGGGAACGTAGATGTCTCCACGAAGTTAAAACTCGACAGGACAATGGTGGCAAATTTGTGCGTGAAAGGGAAAAAAGCCCCAAGGCAATCTGCCAAAATCTTGAAGTCAGATTTAAGCGCTGGCTCAATGCATACTGCAAGGTGCTCTGGCTGCCACGCTTCAGCATGTTAATTACGTGCCTTCAAATTAGAGACGAAAAAAGCAAGGATAGTAAGTTAGTAGGTATCAGCCTAGTGATCTATGTTTTCAGCAGAGGCAGAAATTGCATCTAATGTTAGCAGTTGCTTTTGTGTCTGTATACATAGCCATGTTCGCATGTATACACACACACACAGGTAGACACTCTTGGTTTTTTAATGCACAGAAGATACTGGAACAGTTGATTATTTCAGAGCAGTACAGCACCGGAGAGCCAGAAGTTAGTACAGAGAATGATGGAACGCACAGAAAGGGAGCATGGAAGGTTTTAGAAGAGCTCGCAGGACAGAGGTGCTCCGCTCTTACCCCATTACTCTGGGTGGAGTGAACTGACTGCTCGCTGGTCGAGGAGCATGTGCTCATGCGGTCTGTGTCCTTGCTGTGTGAAGAGTGGCGGTGGACCTGCCGCTGCAGGGAGTCATTGTCCCCAGGGAAAGTGAAGGAGCCAGGGCGGCTGGCAGGGGATGCTGGGATGGAGCTCCAAAAGGAGCCCTTCTGCAGGGGGCTGCTGGGTGGAAAGGTTTCCTTGCCAAAAGGAGAAGGGAAAGTCGTGGACAGAGGAGAGTTCATTGGAGAGATGGCTCCTGGCCTTGGCTTCCCAAGCGTCAGTGATCCTATGCTGTTTCTTGTTCGACTGTCCTCTGAGATTCCACGTGAGTCTTTCTGGGCTCCATCAGCTGAGCCAGAAATGTTTCCTGCTGTCTTCCTGGGACTTTCAATAACTTTCATCTTGGGAATCTGCTCAGCTTCTCTCTGAGGACCATCCGGCTCTGCACTGGGAGGGTGCCTGTCTGGCTGGCTCAGGCCAGTTTCTAAGGAGGTGTTGTAGTGTGGCAGGGAGTGATGGTGAATGGACATACCTGACATCTTGTCTGCCTCTGCTTGGGCCGAGGCTGCAGAGGAGACCAGGACTGGGGAATGGTGTCTGACAGGCTGGGGGATCCGGGATGGCCGGCTACGGCTGGAGCTGGGGATGCCACTACAGCTGCTGGGGCCGCCGCTGTTACCACTGCTGCTCCCGCCGCCACCTCCACCACTGCTGTGGTTCCTCTGGTACTCGATCGGGGACGTCAAGGCTGCAGTGGGGGCGAGGGGGGAGGCGGTCAGGGGAAAGGGGGCAGGAAAGGGAACAGGAACAGTTTAAAACAGACATGTCTACTGGCAAAAAGGGAGTGCTGTTCAAATAAATTTCCTTAGCAGCGGAAAGATGCCACAGACTTCAAGTCACTTTTCTGTATCTAACCTTCATAACCTGCTGTATCTACCTATATTAAAGATTAAAAATCTGAAGCTAAGGAGAAATGTCTTCCTCTAGGATCACACTGTCATTCAGCAGCCAAGTTGGGAAAAAACAGGTGTGACTCCATATTCTCTGCTTGTTACTCATTACACATGTTTAAAAAAATCTAGGTTGAGACAATAATCTATAGAAATAAAAATAGAGCAAGAACTTTCTAGTATCACAGCAGACAACACCACCTTCTACTTTTCTTCTGCGGAATCTGAATGTTGTTGCCACAGTAAGATGCGACAACAATGGCCACCAAAATAACAGAAGCAAAACATATTCTGAATAGATCACTTGGGTTTAGCCTTTAAAGGCTTGCAGTTGCTTAAAAGGGGTACACAAGCTCTCAACGGATGGCACCTATCTTGATTCACTCCTACAAAACATTTGGAAAATTTCACCAAGAGAACACCATGTAAATTCAGACTACCACTCTCATAATAAATGCAAGCATCTGTTCTGAAGCAGAAATGCGGCACATATCCCCCAACTGTTCTGTATTAGCTCAGGAAAAAGGCAACTTGCAAAACATTTCAAAGCCAAGAAAAAAGAGACGAGAGAAAAGTCATCCAATTATGAACTTTCAGTAAAAGAAAATAATTTACCATTTAAAAAGTTGCGCTGGTTTTCCAAAATTTGGTTAATTTCATGGATCCATAACTGGCGGACTCCCGGACTGGCAGAATGCAAAATAAAGGTCTCCGTGACATCGCCCGTCCTTGATGTTAGTGCAAATTTACATGGATCGCTGTCCACATTTTCCTCCAGCGAAAGGCAACTCACCTTCATAAAAAAAAAAGTAATGTGTACTTTATGAGAAACATACCTTTAGAATCTCTTTCTTAGGAGTTTAGAGTCAGATCTTCAAATGATACCCAGTCTTTCCTTCAGTAAAATAATACCATGAAATGAAGCATTCCAGTAAACTAACGATTAGTGTACAGCTTACTAACACACTGTGCCTGAACAATCTCCAGCCAGTCAGCATGGTCCAAAGTTCTCCATCCCTCACTTTCCTTTCAGATTAGTTAAAATGCCGAGCCTGCTATGGAGCGCTCTCTACCACTGGCCTCTACCAAAGGCTTCAGCTGCACATACAGCAATGCCTTGGACCAGGCTCTTCAGCCAGAGCTGTAAATAGCAGGTTCAAGTGGCAGGCAGAGCACCAAGGTGAATTAGGGGAAGCACGGTCCACCCAAAACACTTCATGGGGGCTGCTGGGCCCTAATATTATCAGGTTTTTTCAAGGAAAGCTTGAAGTGGGGAAACACTTTTTTGTTTGAGGAAGAGTTGACATATCTAAGAAGATCGCACTACTTACAAATGTTATCTACATATTTGGGTATCAGACAGGATACAAAAAGAGCTATTATCTCTACTTGAAATGACTTCGCAATGTGGTGTACACACAGCACAGAGCTGAAAACTAAACTTTGTGAATACTTGTCCAGTGCTTTGTGCCAGAACACCTGCTTTGATATGCTTCACGCAAGAAGCATCTGAGTACTGGGATCCGAAGATCTCCACTTAACATCGGAGTGAGAATAAATTTGGTAGGAAGTAATTTCAGGAAATGACTGACACATCATTGTGCTCTACGATTGCACATCTAGATGTCACTAGTGACTGCCCACAGAATGAGAAACTGTTACCTTAGCAGAGTTTGTGCAGGGGACACGAAAGGCTCACACACAACAGTTACCTTGATACTGTTTTTAAACAAGAATCCGGGCATGGAGAAACCTTTCTTTTTATCTAGCAGCTCACTGAAAATGACAATCTGCTCGAACAGGAAGACCCGTCTCTCCTTGCAGCGTGGCAGAAGTCCCGCATCCTGGTCTGTAACCAAGAATGTGTCCTGGAGCAGGAGCTTACCCTGGGCTACAATTTTACCCTAAACACAGAGGCAAGCAGAAACACATTTAGTGCAGTTCTTCATTTCTTTCCCCAATCAACCTTTTTAAGCACATGCTCATGACAAATAGCTTTGTATATTTCCCACCTTCCGACTATCACTGACCATTATATATTCACTTCTCCTATACACAAGATATTCTTGTGCTCTTTCTCAAAAAAAAAGCCAAACAAACGTCAGAAAGAAAAAATCAAAACAAAACAAAAAACCAGACCAAATCCCAAAAAATCCACTCCACCCTTTTCAATTCATACTGCACTTTGAGGCTTGGAACACTAAGACTTTCATTTCTCTATTCTCCAACAGTTACTTATATATTGTTCCAGGGTGCTGAGTAGGGGCAGAATTCACGTTCATGTCTGCATCACAGAATACAAAGAGCTTTGCAAGCAGAACATGTGACTGTGGCCTGGCTGATGCATTACTGCTTCAGTAGCCAATTTCCATCTCTTCTAGACTTAGCAAAACACACAGGGATACAGCTGCCTCAGGTACATGATTGACCTTAGTGACTCCTGCTTTATCTACACTACTCAAGTCAGGTCTGCTCACCTGCTGATAACTGATTATTTCACTATTTTGCAAGCCTTTAGTCAACAAGGCAACTGCAGTAACACTGTCCCTTTCTAGATTTTGCAGAAGGACTTACCTAGTGTGACTGACACAGCAGGTAATGTTTCCCAGGAAAAACTCCTTGGCAGGGCTAAGATTTGACTTTTTATTTACTGCTTTTTGCACCAGCTAACCAGATAGTGAGGAAGCACCAAACACATTTCTCCCCACAATATTAATGGTTAATTTCTAGAGAAACTGACAAAATCTCTAAGCAAAACTCCAGCCAACTTACATCAAATCCTTGCAGGCGGCCAACATTCATCATGTCATTACACCGTTTTGGTACTATACACATGACCTCTACAGCTTTCTGTTCAAGACAAATAAAAGGTCAAAGCTTCATTTTCCAAATGAGTTAACAGCATAAATTTTTGTTTCATTTGATATGGTTGTTTTAGAACAGAAATGCAAGAAGTAAACACTTATAATCACTTTCTCAGGAAGATAAGAAAAGGAAAGTGACTCTGCCAAAACAAGAGAAGTTCAGAGTCAAAAGAATTCATATCACTAAGAGAAAATGTCTCAAGTACCTCTAGTTCTGTTGTGTCAAGATTAGCTTTTTTAGAATACTTGAGGAAGTCCTGAAAAAGAAAAAAAAAATCAAGTAATATTTATTTTCTCATTAATCATCGAAGAGAAATCTTAGAAAATCTGAATTTGATATCCTCTATCAGAATATGAGACTGAAGAAGACACACAAAAACATATGCTAAGGCAATGACCTCTGTGCTACACAGGGTTGCTCTTCAGTAAACATGTATGTGATATTGAAATGCTTGCAGGTGTAGCTGGAGAAGCTGTGATGAGTCCCAACAAATCATATCACTTTTACATCTGAAAACAGCTAAGAGTTCCTTCTCCCATTCCTATGACACTGGTACAAATTTTAAACATTTCTATGGCCTAAACTGGTCTTTAACTGTTAAAAGAAAAAACAAATTTCTGCCCAAGCCATCTACTGCAATTTTTATAACTATCTGAGTGTGGTCAGAAAGTAATTATATGGCATTGCTTACAAATCTGGGTTCTGTTAGGGAAAGCGGTGGAACAACTTTAGCAATAATTAAAAAAGAAAACCTATCTATTAACACATCTATAACGTATCTGTTAACACAACTCACTCATCTCAACATCACTTTACCTTTAGTAACAGCTGGTATTTCATAATTCTCTGCACAGGTTTTATTAGCAAGTCCGTGAGCTGAAGTCTGTGGCCCAGGCGTTGCTTTAGATCCTGAGAGTTGTAAAACAAACATTTTCGTTTGTTCAGTTAGAAAGACCTTTGTTTTGCTGAGTTAGAAACACAGCATTCATATCAGTATATGGAGATAAATATATATATATATATATATGTGTGTGTGTATATATAAACAAGGATATATCAGTATTAATTGTTATCAGACCAGAAATTGGTAAAAGTCAGAAAAGAATCTAATCTTCAGTTAGCAAAAGCTGGAGTCCTTCCCCTTATCACCCTCGCTCCCAAGGTATTCTCTTCTGCAAGCATCTTTCATCTCTTTTTTGACAAGGCGGCAGAGTAAAATGCAATTTTTCAGTCACAGGTTGTACATAGCCTATTTTCAACAGTCATCTCTGCTCATCCAGAATTGTCATTCTATATAAAATGCACTGGTAACTGCCTGGGCTAAGGCTACTAAGGATAAGACTCTACTGATCAATTAATATCTTATACCTAAGATTTAGTTTTCATTTCTAGGAGTCTGTATCAGATTTGAGAAATCAGAACAAAAATGGCAAGAAACTGTAATTTAAAACATTAACAACAATATCTACTGCATTTTTTTGTTTTCTTTTCCGGTTTGATCAACACATTTGCTAATCCTTCACCTCACATTTCCTCTCTCACAAACTTACCTCAAAAAATGTATCAATGTATTCTGAGACAATGTGCTCAGACTTTGGTTTGTTTTGGCAGTAAACTATGTACATGTGCAACCTTCTCTCCTAGAGGAACAAAGATACAGAATGATACATCATTATCAAGAAAAACACATGCCAGATTGAAATGGAGTATTATCTTAAGAAGTACAGCAGTTCCAATGTATGCACTTAAAAAGATCCCTTTAAGGAAAAGAAGCAGTTACATATGCAGAAATTACAGATCTGAAAACACATTTATTTGGGAACATCATTATGATTTTAGAGAGGCAACACAAGTGAAAAAAATTCCCACAGCTATAAATCCTCCTGAACGACAGGTGTTCAGAGATGACAGCTCAGCAGGTCCCACAATAAGGTTAAGCACAAAAATGGTTGTATTTTTCTTTTACCAAGAGCCATGGAAGGTTTGACAAGATGACTCCACAGTGATCCCTTCCAACCTTAACCATTCTGTGATTCTGTAATGCAGCCTTTGAAATACAGTATTTTTTATTCTATTTTAATAGTCTGATTATTATTGAAATTTATTAGAATGCTGACCCCCTCCTCTTAACATGTACAGAACAGTTAGGAGAAACCTTTCATGTCTTTTATTTAGTATTGGCTGTCCTACTGGAGTTTGGGTGGGGATGTAGGTGATGAAGCCTGGAAAGTGAGGCACTAGTATTTTTTAACTCTGATTCTTTATTTTGTGGATGTGCTTTTAATACCAAAGCAACAAAGAAAAAGAGAGAGGCAATAACTTCCACCTTTAAGATTCATTCTTGATTACTGACATTGCTGGTTAAGAAGTACAGACATACCTACTCCAAAATCTTTCCTATCACTTTGCTATGATTGGTTTGCTGTTACAGGCTTTGCTTCCAGAGACTTACAGAGTACTGACCAGTGACGATAAATGGTAAGAAAGAAATTAAAAAATAAGATGGAGATTGGAAAGGACACAGGACACAGATTAGGCAGGAACTGAATCATTGTGTTCTAGCTGATAGGGTTTTGCTAGAAGATGCTGTAATAGCATCACAGCTTGCCCTTCCATCTGGAGTGGTAAAGGTGCCTTTCAAAGACAACTCAATTACAAATAATACTAGGAGAAAGTAAAACAGCAATCAGAAACAGGGAGAGCTACTTCCTACAGGTTTCCCACTTTGCCAGCGACAAATTCTCAGAAGGGGAAAGGATACAGAACTAGAACCCACTCGAACTGGAAGAAGAATGAGCCTCTTTCCTGTTTTTATTTCTTATATTCCATGCGACTGCATGGATACCTGGGATAAGAAGGCAAGTGTCATATGAAATGACGATTCTCTTGCACTGAAGTGTAACTGAATAGAGAAATGGGGGCCACATTCATGTTCCCTCTCCACAGGAAGGTATTGGACACAAAGACTAGAGCATTTATTTATTCTACTTATAAGCTCTTAAAAGCTATCTCTCCACCTCTTACAGCAAAGAACATTGTACAGCACTTTTTTAACTGTGTTTGTTGTACTTAATCATCAAACATGTTGGTCAGTAGCAGCAATAGAATTTGCCAATAAAGACATTTGCACTTACATGTTTAACAAACAGGGATCCTAGCTTTTCTGGATCTTCAAGGCACTTCTCCAACTCTCCTAAAAAGAAGCTGAACATAAACAGAATAAACACTTTTTTTCTGATAGCACACATTATAGCAATAGGTAATTGCAAGGCAAAGTGGTCTCACTGCAAGGCAAGACACTTTGTGTCCCTCATCAGCAGCTGAGGATATTAATGTATGTCCAAACTGACAACGGTAACAGTGGAATATTTCAATACAGCTTTTTAAGAGGACATGCTGAATCCACATCAAGATGAAAAAAACCTGTGGCATTCACTAATAAAATGATTAAATTTCATATATATTGATTGAAAGCTTTCCCCCTCCTAGTCTGACGGCTTGAGATGCTAATATTGCTATGCTAACCACCCCTAACAAATTCTTTAGACTGTATTGTTAGAGAGAAAGGAATGTACAAAGTTCTGTCCATATTAGAGATCCTCAGTTGAAGTACTTGATATATATATATATATATACACACGCATCCTTCTTTAAAGCATATCTTCACACCAACATCTGTAAGCTGAATTTACATTTTCTACAACTCAAAGCACAAAACCGACTGCATTTACCTTGTACCTGAATATCTGAGGAAATAAAATAATTTCTTAAAGTCAGCCTAATATTTTTTAGGTACAATACGTACTCTCTGTGCCAGTCATAAATCTGGTGAATGTTTCCAAATACAATCTTGTCTTTGCCTTTCATATCATCAGGTACGCCATCTTCCTTCATAAGTGCCATATAACCCTGCAACAGTCCAAGCGAATTCACTGTGAACATTCTTACTTAAAAAAAAGCGAGCTGTCTTTTAATCCCCCTTTTCCCAGAAGATGTCCAACACTAACAACTTGCTTGGTATACAAAACCAAACCAGAAAACTGCTCTATAACACAACATAACATAAAGCACAGACAGAAAGTATCACAAATTGACATGAGGCTGTCTACACAACAGTGCTAGAAAAATGAATTCACTCTCATCTAATTCAGCCTGCATGAACGGGCTCAAAGCATGGAGGAAACTTCCACAGTCCTTCTCCTTAGTGCCTGAAGTAGCTGCAATGCCTTGCCAAGTGGGGCTGTTCTGAGTACATGTCAGAGCTACTGAAGTGGCTTCTGTGCTGCTTTGCTCCGTGTCTCTTATTTCAGTCACTCACACTGACCCCACACCAAAGAGCACTGAGGAGGAAAGCACTGCCAATGGGACTGCACTGCATGGACTACTGCTTGCAGTATTAGCAAACCAACACAAAAAGACTGAAAATCAATTCTGTTAGCAAGCATTCTCACTGCAATAAAGTTCCTCTTACATTTTCCCATAGTCCCATCTTATTTTTGGTGACTACAGAGTTGTCTCACTGAGCAATTCTACCATACAGTTAGATTGGGAGTGTTTTTAAATTTTGTAATTTTCATGCAACTCTATTCCTTCCTTTTTTCCCCCAATACTTCTATTCCTAAATAGCCAGGTCTGGTTTTGGTTTGTCAAGTGTATGTTTTGATGTCTAGCATTTTCACCAGAAATTATGTTGTTACTTACAAAAATACATCTATTCATAGACTCCTAATGCACCCTTTAAATACTGTAAGAACACTATCACAATGCTGATCTTTCTTTCCCTCCCTGCCTCCAAAATAGAGTTTAAGAATTAAACTTTATTAGGCTAAAATTCATTGTCATGCTCATTCTTTCTACTCTTCCAAATGCATTTTGTTGGTAGCTGAAGACTGAAGGGAGATGTGTGATGTAATCTCATTTTACATCAGGGGAAGCTAGGAAGTCTAAGAGAAGCCTAGAGGTAGGAGAGGAAGGAGGACTTTTAAACCCTGGACAGCTGCTCTGTATGCTGAGATACAATGCTTTTTCAAAAAATTTAGATATGCTAAATAAACCCACTATCTAATAGGATAACATTAGGCCAGAGGTAGTGATTAAAAAAAAAGCAAAGAACTACACTCCTCAAAAGAACAACAAGGTGAGCACAGTAACAGGAAAAAAGGAGTAAAATCTGATGTAGTATTTTAATACATGAAAAGCTTACAGGAGGGAAAACTCAGAATATAAACTCTCACATTTTTAGTCTCTTCCTGTGTTTCATTTTGAAAAACATAGTGAGGTTCAAGCTGTGCAGCTGGTTAGTAACACATTTAAGAAAAAAAAGAAGAAATCAAGAGAGTTAAAAACATCATACCTCAACTACATAGCCCAGATCTCGCACATAATCTCGCTCTGTCTCCACTAATTCCTGTAAGACATAGCTACAGCGAAAGGAAAAAGGTGAACACATATTAAAAAATGGAACAGATTTTTCAAGAGGATTAATGGCATACAACCTTTTTGACATTTGCAGTCACATACGTTTGACAGGCAGAACTGAAATGGAAGAATTAATGTATGTTGGTTCTTAGCAAGATACTGCTTTGACTTTGAAACTGGACAAGGCTTGCTTCTGTTTATCCAAAGTCAGATGTTTTCTTAAATGTGACATTAAAATTAAACATTTAACTACTGTTTAAAATAAAACGCTACTATGTCTCTGGTCTGGAGACTCTTAGCTATATGGACGGTTATTTCTACATGCAAGTTTAAAAAATTTGAAACCAGGCATGTTTTTATTCTACCATAGTAACAGTTTACTACTACATGGAGAAATTAAGCATGGGTTGGAATAGAATGAGGGGAATGACCATTTTTTTGAAGCCTAATAGACCTTTGGACATTTAAAGATCAGCATCTTCCTGAATAAATGATAGTGATATGCAGCAAAGTCAAACATAGGTATGACTAGAATTAAAAATCACAGATTGAATGTCACAGAGAAATGTGACCACATGCTTGACATCTAATACAAATCCTCCCACTTTCAGACCAACACCTTCTGCTGCCAGTTCAAAATGAGCATTGTAAAAAAAAAGAGAGAAAAATTGTAAAAAATTGTGGTCTTACTGTCGTCTTTTTAAGGAGCTGGATTTCCTTTCCTCCATCTCATCTATGGGTGACGAGGAGGATAGAAGGGAGTTATCTGAAGGGTTGAAGGATGGACTGCTGCTGTCACCTTGATCTACCAGCAAGGAACTTGGACGGTCCTCCAGAGCCTGAGAAGGTATTCAAGACAGTCAGCAACAGTGATTTGTTTCTCCTTTATTCACAAGACACATTACAAGCAGCTGTATGTAGCAATCTATGGGAGATCAATTACTTTAATGTATCTTGGCACAGCAAGTCAGAAGCCTCCAGGATACCAGCCAACAACATGGCTTTCTGTGATAACTGAGCCTTTGAAGCACATTTGAGAAGCATATTTGAGATGACAGTCTTTCCTTCACAGGAAAATAAAGGAGCTGAACTGGTTTGAGCAGCAATGGCTAAAAGTCAGACTATCCTGCTCAGGACGTAAGTACTTCTATGGTGGGAGTGACACAAATATGTCCTCATGGCCAGGGATTAACTTATATTTCTCATATTTGACTTCTGGCATATACAAATTACTTTTAACAATAAATATGACATCTTTAAAGGAGATTCTTATGACGTTACATTTTTAATGCAATAGAAGTAGCATTCTTCATAAGACATTTTGGTTATCTTAATAACTAGCCAAAATAGTGTCTCAGTGAAGAAAATAATGACCTCTACACTGCCAGCGTTGCTTTTGAGCTTGTTCAGATCCTAGAAAATAGTCTCTGTATTCTCTTCCAGATACACTATCTCCCTTGCAGGGACTCCACAGGCTTCTGTTTGTATAAAAGATGAAGAAGCAATAGGAGAAAATAATACAAACATCTCCTATGAAGTATTCATTGGATTTCTTTAATTCAAGCCCATAATCTTGGATCAAGCTACAGCTATGTATCACATTTTCCTTGCATGTGATACAGCCTTAATGCAAGACACATTTACTTCACTAGGGTGGGGTTCAGCTATAATCTTTTTTCTTTCCCCACAAAAAGTAAAAACCAATAATGATACAACTTGCCCAAAACCCAGGGGAAGCTGACCCTTGGCTAAAACCGTGAAATGAGAACATCTCCCCCAAGGACTATATGCAGGGATCATTAAGTTATATCCACTGCTAGGCAGCTTGAAAGACACATGGACTACCAAACTTTCCATTTACTAAAGACTGTGTTGAATTTTCCCATAGATTACTTCTTATTCACCCTTCTGGGGTCGGAGAAGTAAAGAGCAAAGTTAATACCCAAGAGAGTACAATAATTATTTTACACAATAATAAGAAAATGAATGAGAAAACAGAAACTAAAATTTCTAATTCTGAAACTCAAAGCTGCTTAAATTTAGAATGAACCTGGAATATATCAGCCTCTGATAACATGGGGCTGCCATGCTGCAATTCTTTGTCGTTTTCACAAAGGCACTTCCTATTGAGCCCAACAGGGGCTACGCTGCAAAAGCTGAATTTAAAGGTTTTGAGGAAATCCAGAATTGCCGAGGGACCTCTTGAGACCATATAGTCCAATCTCAAACATGGTCAGCTAGAGAAGTTTTTCCTGGACTGGGTCAAGCTGGATTTTGATTACAAAGGGCCTCCTTGGAATTATGCATATAATGAGAATCTTCGGAAACATGGAAACTTTAAAACATGCCAACCAGAATCTTCAGAAACATGGAAGCTTTAAAACACAGAAACCTAAAAATGCTGACACAAGTTCCGCCTACTTGATTTATTAGCAAGGATGGAGGCACTAACACGCAAAATGATCTCTTTACTCTTTCACTTATTTCTTCATCATCATGTTGCCTAAAGAGCAACTAGATAACATAAATGTTTCTGTTATTAGGTTACCTGCTTTACTGCTGACCCTCATAAGATTTGCAATAAATTTACTTTCAGGGATTCTTCTCAACAAGGTGTATTAGCCTAAGACACTGGATCTTTGCACTCCTTCTACTAATAGGACATTTTCTTTTTACTGACATGACATACTTAGTAAATTTTCTACCATCTCCTCTCTCCCTCTTATTTATTGCTTTTTGCTCCTCTACATTGCCATTTACCTATTCAGTAAATGAGTAACAAAAGAGTGTGTACAAAATGACCCCATACATCAACCCGGAAAGTGACTTTTGAAATAAGACAGCAAATTTTAGGAGTCCATGTAAAACATGCAGGTTTTCTTTGAATAGGAAGCTGGGACTTGAAGACACAGCTTCTTTAGACACATGCACCTGCTGGTCAGTCTCACCATTTTACTTTTGACGAGCTCTTCAATTGCACTGACGAGTTCTGCAGCACTGGGCGTCTCGGAGCTGGTCGGCCGCACCAACAATCGAGAAGATGTCTGTGCAATGACACAAAGGAAGGAGAATCCCAGAGTTAGCTCGCTACTTGCTCAGGGATTGAGAGACTTCCTTCACTTCTCTGTCAGACAAAGGTACCCGACAGGTACTGTCAGTGTCATATAACACTGAGGTCATCCCTTCCAACTTGAGCAGCTGGAGTTGCTCCCATAGAAGTTAAATGCTGGGATAAAAATTCTTGTTCCTACAGGCAGTAGAAGTCGAGGAAATATAATTGCTGATAATTCCTGACAAATAGCTATAAAAATTTCCTGATGTTCCAATGGACAACAGTTTTTTAACCTATTTTACTGCTGCTTAAACAAAGCAACAACTGCAGAACACTAAGAGAAATCAAGAAGACTTGAAATAAAGGAGGAAGCATTATTATTTTAAGAAAAAATATACCAGTAACTCAGGGGCATTTACTTTTCTAAAAGAGCTGGAGTATATTGCCCAGATTCAGATGGGAAATTGAGCTCACCATTCCTTGTGCCATCCATTTTTCCCAATGGTATGTGTAGAGCACAGAAGATCTCTGGCCTCATAAGCTATAAAATGCCAGTTTATAGATACAACTGAAGGTAAAAGGTGTTCACAGTATTGTATTCTGGGAGAAGGCCATCTCCATTCTGGGAGAAGCCTCAGTAATTTGCAAACAGAGCTGTTTGCATATTACATTTATCATTTAGTAACTGGAAAGTGGAAACAGGGTGTAATATGAACCGTACTTCATATTACGAACAGCACAGTGAACATCATGCAGCACAGGGCAAGCTGTCCTGCAAACGTTTCCAACAAACCGGACAAAGAAACGGCACAAATAATGACTCAACACAAGAGGTTCTGCTCAAATCAAGCACGGGTGTAACAAGACTCCCCATAAGTAAATAGGAAAAAAAAAAAAAAAAGGATATACAGATTTTAGGTAGTTTGCCTTGTATTTGCCTTATTTGGAAAGGAAAACAGGGGCTGGGTAAGCAAAGGAAATACAGATAACTTTAAACGGAAAGATACGGGAACTGAGCCAAAGCAGAGACAGAACACAAGTCAACATAATGCTGCATCAGAGTTTACAAAAAGAGAAAACAAAAAGCGAAAATAATTAGTTTCATATTAACACAACTCATCTTGAAACTTTTAATACTGCTTAAAAATACTCCAAAAAATACTCCAAAAATTAAATGAAAACAACTTGTCAACTGCCACCAAATGCAAATCCATGACGTGCAAAATGATTCTGCTGAATGAAGAATGCATATAGTGTGCAGGCGAGCTCTTAGGGGAGAAAATGGTTGTGTTATTTAGTGCTCTCAGACAAATCAGCATGGCCTAGCACATGATGTTTGCATGCACACCAAAAACTGAGCAATCCCACAGCTGGTCTGTCTTTTAGGCAATTTACATGCTCTTGACATCTGACTGTTGACTAGGTTTTCCGAAGCTGTGCCTGTATGTGGGTTTTCACTTTGAATGCAGAGCTCAGCTTAGTCTTACAAAACACTGTCAAGTGTTGCAACCAGGTTCTGGTTATGGTCTCTTTTATTGCTCTGTTGGGGTATATGGGATGTGAGATAAAACTTCAGAACTGTGATTTCCAGGGCCTGTGGTTATTGCACATATTATCTGAAAAAGAAGGAGCTGCATAGATAAAACTCCTTGCTGACTTTCCTGATGATGTACTCTGGGAGCAGAATACACCCCTTGGTCAGAAAAGAAGGGAAAGCTGGAGGGAGCAACTCAGGTGTGAGATGCTGCTATGGGCCCACAGCAGGCTGGGAAGAGAAGGAGAAACCCAGCAAACAGGGAGTCTCCAGCACCGAGCAGGAGCTCTGGAGAGGAAGAAATGCTTGCAGGGAGGCAGAGATGAATGCCAAGTCTCTGAGGTCACAGAAAGGAGGAGACATTCCTTGAGATCCCGAGTAGCTGAGCAACCCAAGAAACCACCAAGCATGGCAGGAATGTGAAGAAGGACTCCACCCAGAAGGCGGACAACTGGGAACTTGTTTGCAAGCCTTTTATTAATCAGTGACTCTATCAATAGAGCCAACTACCTTCTCCTGGGTAAAACTTTGCTCTGGCTTCTCACTTCTATGTTCCAATAAAGCACTTTAGGTGCTGGAAGTTGGTGGTATGTGGACTTCAGGTAGGCACACACAACCTCCCAGGATGCCCCATGAGGGAACCTTTTGCCTCCCACCATGAAGGACAAATATTGCGTAAGAACAACACATCACAGAAGAATCACTATTTGCATGTTTTGAAAAATTATGGTATAATATTAACCAAATTTTAACTTTTCTGAAGTCTTCTTCAAACGTAGTTTCAGCTACTTTAAAAATGGTCCCAACATGTTTTTACTGAAGTGGGTGCATGTTAATCTCTTAAGAAGTTGTGCTGGTTTTGGATGGGCTAGAGTAAATTTTCTTCACAGTGGCTGGTATTGGGCAGCATTTTGGATTTGTGCTAAAAAAAGTGTTGATAATGTAGAGATATTTTTGTTATTGCTGAGCAGGGCTTACACAGAGTCAAGGCCTTTTCTGCTTTTTGTACTGCCCTGCAAGTGAGGAAGTTGGGGATGCTTGGGAGGTTGGGAGGAGAGACAGCCAGGACAGGTGACCCAAACTGGCCAAAGGGATATTCCAGACCATCTGACATCATGCTCAGTATGTAAAGTGGAGGCAAGGAGGAGGAAGGGAGGAGCATGGGAGTGATGGCATTTGTCTTCCCAAGTCACCGTTACACCTAATGGGGCCCTGCTCTCCTGGAGATGGCTGAGCACCTGTCCGACCATGGAAAGCAGTGAATTAATTCCTTGTTTTGCTTTGCTTGTGTGTGTGATTTTTGTTTAATTTTAATCCACGAATTTTCTATCTTTTACTCGACCCATTCTCTCCCTGATCCCACTGGTGGGGAAGTAAGCAAGCAGCTGTGTGGTACTTGGTGGCTGGCTAGAGTTAAACTTCAAAAGAAGTGAAAATAAAATTTACTGGAAATGGAAAGCTACTCAAAGCTACTCTTACTCTACTGTGGTACAGGTCTGACTTTGCACCAGAAACACATAAGTAAGCAAACACTAGCTTACAAGCATATCCTTTCACGTAAGTGTTCTTGCTATGTAAAGAAGTCTATAACAAAATTAATTTTTCTCTGGAGAACTGTTTATAATATTTGTATATCAATTGTTTTCTGTCACTGAAAGAACAGGCAAGTATGGCAGCTCATCAGCATAACATATTTTCACCAACGTTATTTTCATCTTATTTCTAAATCTGAAACTGAGATTATTTTAGCAAGAAAACATTCTCTCAGGTCTGAAGGCTGGCCTATTTTTGCTTGTTTTGTTTCAGGAATATTTCCCAATATTTTTACTCTTCAACTCATATGTTACACTTTGTCAAACGTGTAGGAATTGAATACACATAGAGCATAAGAACCAGCCATTTTGATCCTACAAACGACAGCGTCAGGGATGAGTGAGATTCCTACTGAAAGACAGTGTTTTTAAAAGGAAAAAAAAAGAAAAAATAAATAAGATCCACTAAAGTTATGAATAACATCTGCACCACTGAGAACAGAGAGCAAACAGTCACAAAATTCACTAACAATATTCAGTGCTCTAGCTTACAAAGGTTAAAAAATTTTAAGGAGCAAAATGGCAAGAAAACAATAATGTGCATACTTGCTGCACAAGTCCAGATTATTTCCATTCTAAACCCTTCTATTTCCAGACTTGATACTTGTCCCCTAAATGTCTGATCAAGGTTCAAAATTGAAATAAACCCTCTCAATGTATGAACATCATAACATTAAAGAAAAACACATCATATGCAAGTAAGATTTTCTTCAAGCAGTTACTACCTATATCCAAAGTTTTATTACCGGTGCGAAATTTTTACCTTCAATTTTAATGTGTCTTTGTTTGTAAAAAACAGATGGATTATGTGCTGGTTTTGGCTGGGACAGAGTTGCATTTCTTCACAGTAGCTGGTATGGGGCCATGTTTTGGATTTGTGCTGGAAGCAGTGTTGATAACTCAGGGGTGTTTTAGCTGTTGCCGAGCAGAGCTCACACAGCACCAAGGCCTTTTTTGTTTCTCACACCACCCCACCAGCGATGAGAATGCGGGGGCACAAAGAGTTGGGAGGGGATACAGTGAGGACAGCTGACCCCAACTGACCACAGGGATATTCCAGACCATATGGCATCACCCTCAGCATATGAAGCTGGGGGGAAGAAAAAGGAAGAGGGGTGACATTTGGAACAATGGCGTTTATCTTCCCAAGTCACTGTTACACAGAGAGCCCTGCTCTCCTGGGGATGGCTGAACACCTGCCTGTCTGTGGGAAGTGGTGAATGAACTCCTTGTTTTGCCTTGCTTGTGTGCACAGCTTTTGCTTTACCTATTAAACTGTCTTTATTTCAACCCAAGAATTTTTTCACTCTTTCCCTTCTGATTCTCACAGGAACAGTGGAACAGTGACTGTGTGGGGCTTAGTTGCTGTCTAGGGTTAAACCATGAGAATTATTACCCTTATTCGGTAATTCCTTTCTCTTAGGCATCCTCCCTTTCCTCCCTGCCTTCCCCACCTCCCCGCCACAGAAAAGAAAAAACCAAGAATAACAAAAGGTATGATTATAAAACAATTAGACTCTAATCATTAATATGGCATGAGCCAAAGTGATGTAAATCATCCTGTGAGCACAAAAAGCGGCCCACTTCCACATTTAAAGTGCTAGCAGAAAAATTACTACACTTATGCTTTTAAAATAGAGAAGCATTTAATTAATGCTCTTTTCATAGAACACCCTTTTAATCTTGTCTAAAGTGAAATAGTGATTACTTCTGTCTACCATGAAGCTGTATTATGCACGTTTTGGAGACCTTTGGAAGCAGAAGAAGAATTTGTGCAGTGGTTATCTCACCATGTGAAGCGTCCCCCACATCCTGCTCCTACCTTGTCATCCTGCGAGTCGGGCTGGAGA
Organism: Cnemophilus loriae; assembly: GCA_013397755.1. Taxonomy (NCBI): domain Eukaryota; kingdom Metazoa; phylum Chordata; class Aves; order Passeriformes; family Corvidae; genus Cnemophilus; species Cnemophilus loriae. The sequence goes on along the minus strand of VZTF01004374.1, from coordinate 901,409 downwards.
AGACTGTGTTGCTGAATTGCCATGGGAGGAGGAAGCGGCACAGCATCTGCTCCCTCTTCGCCTTCCTCCTCTCCGCAGCTCTGCATGCCTGAAGAGGATGACTTGGAGAGAGTGCCACTGCTCAGCCCCTCGTTCCGACCTCTCTGTGAATAACATCAAGATGTTCAAGCTCTGTTATCTCAACAGCATGAAGCTTGTTATCACACGGTCGTTTTAAGTCTGTTCTGTAGTTTCAGCCCTCTCCCAGCAAGTTAAGATGGTCCTACAAACACTCCTTACCAGAGGGGGGAAATGCATATGCCAAGGACAGTTTTCAATGTTTGGTAAAAGCAAAAGAATTCAAATACTAGAAAAAAGACATTCAGCTGAAATTTACTACAGGAAAGTGTTATCAAAGCCATGCTTGCTTTCCAAGTTCAGTTCTGTAAAGAGAAATCTGTATCTTTCTGAAATACGGATCTTGCTATGTATCACAGCAAGACTTCTAGAGGACATAAAAAACTCCCTATTACAACATGAAGTATTTTGTCAATTATCCTTTCTGTCCCCCACAAGGAACTATGATTTCAAGTACCCAAAGTTTAATGTATTGATTTCACAGGATAATTTATCTGCCTTTACAGGAAGACAGCATATATGGTTGTTGTTTTTTCCTGACTTTAAGGCACTGGCCTTAGATTCTTCCCTTCACTCACAGAACTGCAGAATAACAGATACTGCCAAAACAATGCTACAACTGTAGCACAGAGGGTCTCTTTATACAGCCTGACATTCAAGGTCAGAGGCCAGTATTCAGTCCTAAACAACATCTCTCAATTCATCATGCTGCCAAAGTCTTTAGTCTTTCCTTTCCCTAAACCTACTGTGTAACTTCACTAGTGTTCCAAGCTTGTGGAAGAAAAAAATAACGCAGCAATAAATAAAAAATTGGGCAACTGAGACCACTTTTCTGTATGGTAAGTACCAAAACCAATAGTCAGAGTCAATCCAATAAAAGGGAATAGCATGCACCCAGCTGTGCCCTTGGAAGCAGTAATACGACATTCATTTCAGCCTGAACCATGGATTTGTAACACAGAATTTGGCTCTTGTCTGCACCTAACTGGACGCCACCTTTCTTTGTGGGAAGAAGGGAAGTCCTCAGTACTTGGTGGCAAAATTTGGAACAGTTCACAATTTTCTTCTCTCCAATGAAAACTGCCATGCATATAATTTGACTGCTGGTAAATGGCCTGTATTGAAGAGCCAGTAATTTTTCTGCGCTCTGACTCTTATGCAAGATGCAATTAGAGCTTTAAGCAGTTAAGCAGCTCTCCCTACACTTTCCCTGATCCATCAGCAAGAAAAGCAAAGGAAATACAAAATGACCTGATTATTCCCAGACCTTGAAGCACCTTTACTCACAAAGCCACTCTCCTAATTAGCATAAAGGAGTAAAGCCAAAGGACAACTTTTTATTCTCTCATTTCTCTTTTTAAATTATAGGTGCTTCACAGAGCTTCACTAACACTCTCAGAGGGCACAAACTGTCCCTGGCACAGGACTGACACAGAGTACAGCAGTCAAGGATGAGCACAGGGCACATAACACTTTGCTCCACTGCTGGACAGTCAGTTGAGGAGACAACCTTCACCTGACAACGTTTAGTTCCTTGAAAAACATGCAAACAAGTCTCGGGAAGCTGTCTTGAGCACTCACCTCTTCAACAGTTTCATCTTGTGGGGTCGCTGCACTGTCGTCGGAGTCCTTCTGAGAGCCTGCATCGGCACTTTTACGGACCTCTCTGCTTTTCTTATGCTTGTGGGCCAGCTTTTTGACGTGCCCGTCAGCCTTCCCACTGCTAAGGCGCCTCACAGGACTGGTGAGCCATTTCCTCAAGGTGTTGCCAGGGCGCTTGGGGCCCGGGGAGCTCTGAGCACCGATCATGTGGGGCTGAAGTGATGTTACGGAAGCTGGAGGACTGGCATCATTGCTGGAGACCGAAAGAGAGTCTGGAAAACAGAACAAGGCGAGCATTTTAAAGCTGAAGCACTGGCAAGTGAGAAACAAGGCAAATGGACTATGTAATAATGGATATGGAATTGAATTTATGGAGAAATCAACGAGATCTTTTTGAGGTAACATGACCTTTAATGACACCGCAGCTATCAGTGTTCACGCTCCACATGGCCGTCCACACATAAGCACCACTGATGTGCTCAGAACAGTCAAGCTTCATTAAGTTGTTCCTGCTTCAACTATAATTCATACTTCCCACTGCTGATACTTATTTGATAATGAATTATACTTTCCATATGTCATGTAACTCTATGGAAGGATATGCTTGTTTCATCTTTGAATGTTTACTGCTTTGAGCAAAGACATGAAGGGTAACAATAATTGCCTCAATGAGATAAGCAAATCATTTTTCAAACACCAAATTTAATTACAAATGCTCCAATTACTTTCATTATTTATATCTTTCCTCTACCCTTGGGACAGAGGGAAGAAGAAACCAGAAGACAGTTAAATGTCTGCCTTTTGCTTAAATTTTCTCAGAGTTTTGGCTTTGTTTTGTTTGTTTTTTAAAAAGGCACAAAGCAATGTTTAAAAGCCCACTTGCTGAAATCTCAGCATCAGCAGTAGTTCTCAGCATGACATGCTTGAAGTTCTGTAATGAAACAAAGGATACACTTTTCTCAAGCCATAGTTAAATGTGCATGAAGTCAAAAACACTTTCCCATCAAGGTTCCTGTCACTTGACCAGGACTGTATGCTTATGATGAACACCCACTGGTTAGCTATTGTAAGACTAGATTTCTTTTTTTTCCCCATGCAGCACAATGCTGTTTCCCCCAGCAATTCTCTTTTCCTAAAAATACACTTTTTTGGGGGGGGGGGGGGTGAAGTGGGGGCTGGAAACATTCTTGTAACACCACTCCTATAAATATTATCTACCACTAGGGTATTAGCAAGACTATCCTAGGTTGTCAAATATGGGATTTTTTCCCCCTGTGTGTGGACTTTTGCAGACAGATAGTTTACATAAGGATGACATAAATAATGTTTTGTTGAATGTTTCTACTGCTGGGAGTTAAATGCAGTGCTTGTGATCCTTCTTGAAGCTTGACACAGATGTTCAGGTCACCTCTTCTGGCAGCTTTTCCCTAAGAGGTGTATTGCCAGTCTGACCAGAGATAGTGTGAATTTTGTGGGATAATATGGTCACATTGATGCAGCAATACACTTCATCATAAACATCCACATGCTTGGATCCACACACAAATATGTGAGGCTGTTCCATTTCCACAGAGCACTAAGTGTAAATGATGGTTTTCAATGGAGATGGGGAAAGACATATAAAATGCGGATATAAAATGTTAAGACTTTTTATTTTTCCTTCACTGTTCGAGCTGTTTCACAAAGGGCACCCTTTCCTTGGAATCCAAAATGTGATCATGCTGTTTATGAAAATGTTTCTCTGTTCCAATAAAACCCATGGCATGTCACCATTAAGATACATCAGCTCTGATGCCAAGAACATTTGTAGCTTATACTGTATGAACACATACATAATAATTGCTGTTAACCACCACTTTCATCATGTTTCCACAAAGCTGAAGATAAACAAGCTTTATAAAGCATACTTTCGGTCTAACAAGCTAGCTGCTAACTCTTTAAACCAAGTCACATCTGCAGAATTATCTTCCAGCAACAGCTGTAGCTGTTGTGCACATAGGTAAGGAGAGTTCACATGATGCCATTAACCTGGCTTCAAGGCTTTAAGTAATGGGTACTAGCAAAAAAGCAGATGCAGAGCAACACTAGTTGTCTTTGTCTCTAAATCTTGGGAGAGCAGTGCTAAGAACTGCTACATTATTTTCCTGCTGAAGTGGAAAACGTAAGGAAGAAATTAATTATCTATAACAATGGTTTTCAACTTGCAATCTGAGTATCCCTCAAGGCACCAGGATTACTGCTTAAGGGTTCTCAGCACATATGCAAGAAAAGCAAGCCTACTAGCCATCAGCATCCACATCGCGACAGACTTTTGACTTTATTAAAAAAAACCCTGATCTGCTTATTAAAAAAATTCCAAACAAAACTTGCAACCATCTGCAAGCTCTCCACAGGAATCTAAACAATCTCCTATTAAACCTCTCTAAGAATTTAGTTTGACTGCTCTTTCACCAAACTTATCTTTACCTTTACTGTATCATGCATTTTAATTATTATCAGATGCCTTGTTTCAGGAATCACAGCAAACATCAGCTGATGGGTATTTCAATAAACAACCTTCTACTACTCTGCTAGCAGACTATAGAAGATGAGAAAACAGTGGTGGCGTTCTTGTAAATAAGTTTCTTAAAGCACAAACTAAATGCCTTGTTTTCAAAACTCCCAAGCTTGGAGATGTTGTAACAACTCAGCCAAGTTTTTCTTTCATTTGTATATATTTTTCCTCTCAACAACAGTTCATACAAGGTTCCTTCCATGCAAATAAAATAGAGAACATTCACTCGTTTACATAAGAAGAAAAAATTAAGCCTTCGCAGAAGTTCACCATGTACTGTTTTGTATTTTCGTATCTGTTGCATTTCTTTCCTTTGCAATTACTCCTTTCTAACGAAAAGGCAGGCTGGTGGTACAGTAACGGATTGCATAAGATTGACTTTTACATAAACATGCCCATTCCTAAGCATGCAACATGCCTACACTTAATATACCCCTTCTTTTTATAAATTGTGTTCCACCTCCTCAAATTTTCACACATCCTTTTGACAATCTACACTTAGCAACTACCAAATTTCTTGTAAAACCAAGCAGTACAGGACAGAGTCCCTGAAACTGTGGAAGACAAGTATTTTTGTCTGACTGTACTTTTATTTTACCACTTCTAACTCTTAACCCAAGTCAGCCAAGAGTTTGTGGGCAGGAGGAGGAAAAAGAGCACAGAGAAATACGTACACTCTGCTCAAGCAGAGAGGATCTAAGAGACAAAACAATGTAAGCCAGACATGTTCCGCAGCACATACTTCAGCCATATCCTCCCACACAACATTAGTTTTCATTTGGCATGCAGCATGTAACTGCTTCTTATCTTCCCTTCTGCACGACTTAATATGAAATCCTTACTGAAGTATTATTAGGGCTTCAGGGAATCACAAAAGTGGACATAATGTAAGTAGTACACCGAAACGATAGCACTGTTCCACTTTGCTCTTTAAAGCTTGAAATCACTCAGAGAGGAGGAAAATCACAAAGGTTGGGAACCTTTGGAGATCATCTAGACCATGCCTGCTGCAGGGTGTACAGGGATGCATCCAGGCAAGTTTTAAGTACCTCCCGAGAAGGAGACTCCACAACCTTTCAGGGCAGACTGTTTCTTTACCCTCACAGTAAAGCAGCTCTTCCTCATATTCAGATGGACCTTCCTATGTTTTAGTTTGTGCCTGTTGCCCCCTGTTCTATCACTGGACACCAAAAAGAGCTGGCCCCACCTTCTTGAAACCCACCCTTAACATACTTGTATGCATTGAGAACACCTCTTTTTAAAATAAATAAAAATACTTCATTGCTATAAAAGCATCAACCTAAAGATCAAATTTTATTAAATAGGGCATTAAAAAATAGAGATTTAAAACCACCAGTGTTAACCTGAAAAGAATACCAACCCACTAAGCCTCTTCAGAGATCAGATCTGACTTTTTGCCCCTCCTTAAATTTGCAGTAAACATCTCTAAAACCTCACAGCTGAGTTAACACTCACTAGAAATATTCCACGTCAGTGTTTTCCCAGTGAGACCCTTTACCATCTATTTTCCCATCCCATCCCAGCCAACAGGCATCCACATTTTCCACTTACTTACTCCCATCTGTTTCCTCAGGACCTCAGTAACAATACTAAAGCACAGTCACATACAAATCCTAGGTGCCCATGTTCATATATTTATGTAGAGGCATTGCCAGATTGAAGCATTAGGGAATATCAGTATCCAATACAGGCATTTTCAAGAGCACAGAAAGACCTTTCACCTTCACTGTGAGAGGAGCCCCACGGGAGTGTCTCATTTCTCCCTGTCCCATCACTATATACTACTTCTATCTATGTAATTAGGGATACAGACTTGGTCTGATTGATTACCATGCTTGGGATTGTTTACACTAAATCAGCTTTGTTTCCTTTATGACTACATAGAAAATTGTTTTTCTAGGGTTGCTCAAGAATATTTTATCACTAAGACATGCTAAGAGGAAAAAAGGAGTGTTCAAAATTAAACCAAGAACAACATGGAATTTTAAAACCAAAACAGATGGAATAAATTTGAGGTATGCTAACTCCAAATGTGTTTCAAGTACAGCAAACTTTCTAGTGAGAATCAGACTCCCTTTTAGAAAAAGATAAATGGAACAGATGGACATCTTGGAGAGACGAAAAACCCAACAAACATATAGTGATCACACACAGCAACACCAATCCAACAAGAAAGCATCGGATTTAATAAAACCACTACTTGTTCAAGCAGAGAAAATTTTGCAATTCAATAAAGTACTTTAAAAAACCTAATGGATGGGCTTTGTTTTATAATTCATAGCCACAATAAGAAAAGGAGGCATTTAACTGCCATTTCCCTGAAAGTAAAAACCACATATGTCGCTCTGGTGGTGAGGTCAGAGAGTTCACTCAGAGTCCATAAATATATTTTTGAAGCTAAAGGGCAGGCAGCATGGGTTCTGACCCCCTCAAAATTGAAGATAAAGTTACCTCCAACAAACAGGCAAATTTTTGAAACTGGAAGGGAAATGGGAATTCTCATTCTAGTCCCAGCTTTCTTAACACTAGAAACATGCACATCTGTGATTAATAAACTGCTTTTTTCCCCTAAAAAATAAATCAGCCATGTTAAGCTAGTTGATGACTTGAAAGACTCTGCTTCATATTAACTATTTCCATATTGCTGTTTTTTGAGTTTTATTGCAAGGGGCTACAGAAACCTTGACTCCTTTACCTAGGGAATCAAACTGATTCTGCTTGATCCTCTGCACATCTAAACAAAAAATGCTCCAAAATCAAAAATAAGAACATTTCACAGTGTCGGGACTGTAAAACAGCAATGGGGCAAAGAGTGAAAAATAGAACAAAGCAAACTTAGTAACCCTGACTGGCATGTCACTCTGCCACTACAGATCTGCCATCCACCATGGACTTCAGGGAACAAAAACTCAACTAACCAACCAAAAAAACACCAACCAACTAACCAACCACCAACTAAAAAAAGCCCAGGAGAAATCAACCAGCTGATCAATAAGATCTGATGCAGGTACATTATGAGTATTCAGGGAAAAGGGCTGTTTGTTGGTTCAAAACACAGAGAGCACAATCTACAGTGATGCACTTTCAGGTTTAATATGCAAGGTAGAGTTGACGAGCATCTAATGACAAAAGTTCATACAAGCCCACCTGTATATACAGTGATCACTTGTTATTAGATGAGATGGGGAAGGTGTGAAAAACAGAGTGCAAGGATTATTTTAGTCATGGACACATGTGCAGTTTCTGCCTGGGAACTGCTTTTGAGGTAAGAGGTTACCAATCTGCCATGTGCAAGACCATTCAGATAATTTTGTATGTGTCACGAATTCTATTTCTCTCCCACTGGGTATCCTCTTAAAAATATCCTCTCTGCCTATTTTTTGTAAACCATTACTGGAATGTATATCAAAAGGCATTAGATGTGTTTCAGCTTTTAAAAAGCCATCGTAACAGCAGTTTCCATTTCAAGACAATGCAGCTTGAGCACTATCAGGCTTGCAAATGGGGCATTTCCACCATGCCCTTTAAGAAGCATGGATTTCACTTGTGAGGTAGAGCGATATAACTTTCATAAAACTAGTTTCTTTTAAAAAAAAAAATTAAAAAATCACAAAATGCAGAAAACTAGTACTCAATACATAGAAGAAAATCCCTCAATCACATTTGTCTCTGGAGTGGAACAAACAGAGCCTTCATTTCTGGTCAGCAAACCTTTCACATCATTTATTTCAAGTTATGCACTATGCTGAAATACCAGTTAGTAATCTTTTCAGTATGTGAATAGATAAAGAGTTCAACTCCTTAGCACATCTTCCCTGACTAATAAATTACCTATATTAATTTTGACTGATACAGGCAGTAGTTCAGAGCACTTAGATTCACATGTATGCAATAATTAAGTCTTCCACGTCATCAAAAGCTGATTACGTTAACATCAGATAGACTGGAATTCTAAGCTTGAGGCTAGATATTCTTCAGCTTCTCTTAATGAGATATTAAACTGCCCAACAAGCAATTAAAAAAACCCCAACCTTGCCCCCAAGACTGTCATCTTAATGACTTCCAAAGGTCTTTCTAATACTGAGAAAAGTCATTCAACAGACATATTTGCAACTGCACTAGAGAAAGGAATGAAGAAAACCTGTGAGTAAGAGCAAAAAGAATACACTGTTCATTTGAATTTAAAAATTAGTGGCATACGCCTGAAAAGTTTAATACACTTAAATTATTGTTATCATGATTTTTTTCTTAGTATCTGCTCCTGCCTTCCTACCCCATAAATTTAAAACTAAGTTTTTGTAAACCAAGGTTTTCCAAGGTTTTACATTTAAGCTTTTAACTAGTTGCACATGCCTTATAGAGTGCACACAGAGAGAGCTGCAAATACAACTGCTATCTGTGAGCTAAACACCTTCAGACTTCAGATGGGAAAAAACCTTCCTTTTAGAACTGCTGGACAACTTTGCATCCACACTTGTGTTTTTCGTTTTTGGGGTTTTTAAGCAGGAAGAAGACATGACAGTGTGCCAGGAAAAAACCTTCCCAGGCTAAGAGAAGTAGTTCTGTTTGTGCTCCCTGGAATTCAGACTACAGGGAAATAAAACTTCAAATCTAAATCTTGTATACTGCTACAAGCACAAAGCAGCATTACAGAAAGGGAGAGTGGACTTTGTGGGGCATTTCATTCTTTGCAATAAGTTGTTATTCTCTCCTATTTCTGGAGAGAAATACATTTTGTGTCACAAGCAGGAAGTATTAAGACTTCGACTGCTGAAGTTTAGTTTCACAGTTTGTGAAAACCACAAGCTTTTAATAGATTAGATCTCAGCTTCCCTTTACGCATCTTATATTTTAACAGGCAGTGTCTGGATTCCAACTCTATTCTTTTGGCCACCTGTTTGTTCAGATTTAAAGACAGCTACATCCATGTGCCTGGCAGGACACGCCAAGGACAGATTTATGTAATTTAGCACTGCTTCTCAGTCAAGTTCTCACTCTATGTCCGTGCACTGAGCCATCATCTTTACAGATCAAAGCAAGTGGCCTGATTATCGGAATATGATTGTCTCCCACTGGAAGGGAGGGTGCGTTTCCCCTAACCACTAACTGCACAGGCACTTGCATGCTTTTATGTAAGAGCTAATGAACAGAAACATGTTCTAATTTTCAGGCAAAGGTTTTTTCTTTTCATGCACAACCTCCAGCAAGTTCTCTCAAGACAACTGGGGCCATCATCCAGTTACTTATCTCTTGCACTTCACTTGTGCCTCCCCTTATAGGACATCATTTTACATCACTGTGAGGGAGCACAGAAGATTATTTGCTCGTCAGACCTACAATAGGCAAGATTTTCAGTGACAGATTTAAGTTACATACTAACAACTCCCTCATAGGGGCTGATGCATACTATGTAATGTAAGAAAATCAAGGTGACACCCTTCTTTCATTAAACAGTTGAGAAAGTTCTTGAGTGAAAGAAATTTCGAGAAATACTGCTTTTCTATATTAGCAAGCAAGTTCTCCCACAGTACCAATGTATTTTCCCTATTTTGCTTTAAATACAGTAGCTTTTAAGATCAAATTTCTCAAAGTTCCACAAAGACTCTACTACATTACTCTTTTACAAAGCATGGACATTTTTGAGCTTTACTACAGAGACACAACTGTTTTAAACTGTCTGTATATGCTATTTTAGCTAGGTGCCTAGTGTCAGGTATATATCCAACTATTATGGGATGACCAAAGTAGAAGACCCGATGAAGGCAAGGCCCAACCAGTCCTCCCTCCAGAACAGAAGCAGCAGGAATGACTGTTCCAGGCCCAGGGATGCTGCCTCCTCAGTACCCTGAGCTGACAGGAGCTGTGTACAGCCCTTGGCTCTTGCCTGCTCCCCAGCACTGCTGCTGCTGGAGAGTTGAAGATCTCAGCACAGGAAGCTGTGGAGGGCACAAGACAGCCACTGAACTGAAGTAGTGGGAACTGGCAGCACTCGCTCCCTTCCAACTACTCCATGGCACAGCACTCTCTGCCTTCAACAAAACCAAGCAGCCACCCAGTGCAGAGGAATGACATCTGAGGCAAAGAAAGGAAAAGAAGGAAGGCAGAAGCTTTGGGCCTAGGCCTTGTAGGCAGCACTGGCGCTTAAGACACTAGGCAGAGTTTAGCTGACTGCTGACAATCCATCGGCCTCGTGCTTGCCATGTGCAACCCACCTCCCAAGAGCCATGCTAAGGGATGCCAGCAGCAAAGATGCAGCTCTGTTCATGGCAGAGAGCTGTATGTCACATACTATGAATGGGAACCACTCCTGGCAAGATCCATGACGAGCAGTTTCAGATTTTAACTGGGGCAACCGCACAATTAATTCTGCTCATCTGTTACTGAGCTGTAGGGGTTTTATCATCTGCTACTCTAATTTTTGTTGTAAAGTAAATTTTCGCTCAGAAATGGATAAAAATAAACTCCAGTCCTAGAAATACAGCTCTGAAGCAGCGCAGCAGCTCATCTGATACGCTTTGTGCAACAGTCCAGAAGAGGAAGATTATGAACACATGAAACAAAAATGTCCGTATCAATACAGATAACAGAACAGCAAACCAAAAGGGGGTGGAAAAAGATGCATTCAGCAAGCCCTCAGCTCTGCTGAAAGCAGAGAAAGCTGTGGAGGAAGGGAGGGAGAGAAGCAAGTCTGCAGAAATTGCATGAGGAAGAATCATGATCTCAGATGTTATTTGAAGCAACACATGCCATGCTTCCCTGCGCAAAAGCTCAGCAATGCAGGGCATCCCAGTGGGAGGAACTGATCCTACACAGATTTTAAAACAGCCTCCACTACATCAAGAAACAGGTTGTATACTGCTGAGATATTGCAAAAGCAAGTATCAGCAAGTCTGATCTCAAAAGGAAATAGCGAGACACAGTTCTGCTGTACTGTTGAAATTGAGAAGGTACTCACAGATAGGGAGGAAATTAGGTTCTGCCACTTTACAAAATCAATATAAACAAGTCCCACAATTACGAAGGCAAAAAATAATCCCACACAAAATCTGCATAAATGCTGAACCAAAAGTATTTCTTTTCCTTTTGTCCAGAAGTTTGAAAAAATCTGAGTGAGTACAACCTCTGCCATGTATTTACAAATGCGTGAGCTCTAGAAAATGAAAGTAGATGCATTTTATTCTCTCTCAAAATGCCTTAAAAAATTTCATCACGAGAAAACCTCAAAAAATTCTCTAGTAAAACTGACAGAATATATGATGAGTTAATAAACACTTTAAAACACAAAAAGGTAGATACTATTAATAATTGCTAAGCATACCTTCAAGTGTACTAGTAAAGTTTATAAAGAGACAGTAAAGTGTTAGTATTAAGTTATAAAAACAAATGAACCTAAAGAAATAATGTCTTTATCAAATTTCGTTTGTTTTAAACCCCCAAGTTATTAGACTATTTGTACTAAAAAAATACTTGTTTCCTGTTCGCCTACTGCAGTTACACATTAACCTAAATACACATAATAATCCAACAGCAATTTAACAGTCTTTTTTTCTTTTCCCCCCATCCTCTTGATTCAAAGCAGAAGAGCTCATTAGAACAACTAGCAATTGTTTGGAGCCACAGCTTTAGCAACAGCTGTACAAACACATCAATCTCAAGTTAGGAACTCTGCCATAAGCTCAATAGTAACAATATACTCATACTGTTTAGCTTTGGGGCTATTACAGTAACTTTGGTCATTTTCTCTTTGCAAATGTTACACTGTTGTAGCCCTCAAAAAATACATTGAGAAAGTAATTTAGGGAATTGGGAGCGAAGATGGAATGGCTAAAATAGTGATAAAAATGGGTCCTCTAAAATTCCTATAGATAAAAATTATGTTTCCTCCTTATCCAATTAATTATATTAGTCACAGAGATTCATTATACAGTGATGTTTGCTCCTTACCCAATTAATTGATATTAGTGATAGAAATTCATTGGACAAACATTACTTTGCATCGTAAAATGTTGACCTTTTTGGTGCACGCACTGTCTGGAGCCCTCGTGGCCATGCCACTGCTTTCAGCCTCCCCACTGCGTAACGAGATGACTGCAGGTGATGACAGACAACTTCCTCTGAGTGCAATTCCACCTCAATACCTACATTATCAAGAGCAGACTTAGATGACAGTGATTAGAAACTGAACTGGTTTTGTATTTTTCGTCTTCAGATGGAAATGTAACCTGAGCAATACAATGAGAGCACATGTGATTTTAATAAAGGTCAGTCACACTGGAAAATACAAGGGTTTTTTAAAACAGACTCATAGTCAAGGTTGACTAGCAGAGAGCTATTGAAAGTCATAATGCCTATCTGCTGCAGAGATGCCTTTTCAGGATGAAGTATTTTAAGGGATTAGGAAAGGGGAAGATACTCCTCCACAAATTCATCAATTTTGAATATAGACTGAGTTAAAAGGGGAAAGATAAATCCTTGGTATAGAGTATTTTAAAACTATAAATTAATGGAAGATGTGACATTTTATCTCAGTGTGCAATTGAAATACACCGAATACTAAAAACAGAATCATCGCCATGCTCGTTAACTTGATTACAGTCTCTTCAGGAATAACATATGTACTGCTGAATTTTCTTTGGCATGATCAAGCCCACACCATGCACACACAAAAAGCTACATTTTGTCATGCAACTTTTCCATTGTTTTTGTTTCCTTGAATTTTCCCAGTGAAGCCTCAGGAGGAAGGTGATGCTGTGACTGCCTTGTTCACCCTGTCATCTAAATTCCAATTCCTCACAGCATTCCCCAGCTCCCATCCATCTAATATTACCTAAACGGCGACAGGAAAATGATGTGATAAGATCATGGGAGAGCTGTCCAAAACTGGTTTGGATGTAGGAAACAAAAAGAAAAAAAAAGGTTAAAAAAAAATTAAACTTCTTTGGAAAGGCAATTAAAAGGCAGAATTCTTATTACTTGCTTTAATTAGACACGAAGCAGCAGAAGGGAAGGAAATCTGTAATAATTTCTACAACACAATAATTACTGCTTTTTTAAGTTATAGACTCAACTGCAAGCCTAAATTTAGGGACAAATAAGTTATCTGGTGGAAACAAGATAAGAAATTTAATTAGCTTCTATTCATTTTTCTATCGAAAAAAACATTTCTTCTTTTCTTCAAGTCCCCAGCATTTCCTACAATGCCTCTAGACAGCTGATCTCTAGGAAACTCTTCTTAGGGCAAACTACTCCACATAATTTATATGTTGGGTGGTGTCCTTTTGTAACCACTCACTCAAGAAGATTGACTGGAGGCGTCCAGTCCCATGTTCAAATGCAAGGAAGCAAAAAAATAGGTTAAGAGGTTTAGCAAGCATACTTAACTATTCTCTGTGAGGAAAACCAACCTTTACGGGGGAGGATTGTTAATGTTACTGATGCTGTCTTTTCAAAGGAGGATGGCATACACTTATATCACCTAAATTCTGTTCCTCTCATTATGTCCCCTAAAGGAGAATCAGCACAAGCCTAGAAGAGCAAATCCAATGGATTGTTACAGCTGCTTGTAGCTCTGCTCAAAAACAGATTATGAACATATTGTTCTTTACTAGTCTTGCAATGAGCACCTAGAGGAAACTTTCATTCTGCAAGGCGATAGCCCATTCTTATGCTGCTGCTTCACTGAAGTAATTTGTTTAAAAGAGAGCTGTAAAACAGCAAAAGGGAAATTAAGTTGAAATGTAAGTTGGAACATTTCTGCTTTCCTCAGTTTAAGCCCATCCATTCAATACAGACTTTTGACCACGTTACAAAACCATATGCATCAGATGCTTAGATACAGGTATTCTCTGAGAGAGTTGACAAGGACGTAAAGACGCAAACACACTTCTGGTATGAAATCAAACTCCACCCTTCTTTTCAAAGTTTTATCAATATTCCTTCTACTCTCTCCAGGAAATCTGAAATCTCTTGGTAGTGACTGCTCATTGTTCCATCATGTGTTTGAAGGAAATTGTAGAAATTCATCACTAAGTATTTTGAATAAGCTTTAGTAGCAATACACAGGAACACACACATCTTAGCAAAATCAAAAAATGCTTATATATAAACACTTCTTAATACAACAACAGAGTTACAAGTCCTTATCACATGAAGATTGTATTATAAACCTAACTACAGTTCCTTCAGGAAAGTATATGTTTTCCTTTTATATCTTTTAAAAAAAGTTAGAACTGAGTAGCTGGTTTGAGAATGAGCTGGGGCTAAAAGAACCATTTTAAATTTCTCTGTTTTCACACAGTGAACTTATACAAAATCTGAGTGGAAAGTGCTGCAGTGGAGGGAGCAGCCTTCTAAGGATTAGAGGCAGAAGGCTGCCTGGGGTTAACTCCATACACACATCTGATCCACACTGCTGCTCAGTCTTGGCTTATTTCACACAGCAGGTAACCCACCCGAGAGCTACACAAATGGCCTTTGCAACAGACTGAGAAGTCCAGTCCAGTTGAAAAGTCCAATCCAATATATCCAAATTAAAGGAGAAAGAAGTCAGGAGTAGTTCAGATGAAAATGTGGATAGCTGTGGATCTTATCAGCTCACTCAGAGCAAAAAACCCAAGTCTCAAATCTTCAGGTTCACAAGCAGGGATGGCAATTACGAAAGGACATCAGTATTTTTCTTGCATAAACTCCTATACCTCATAACATTTTGCTGTTGTTGTTTTTGTTGTTTGTGGTTTTTTAAGGGGGATCTTGGGGTGTGGGAGGAGGGAATGGTGTAGCATTTTCTGCAGGATCTATGCCCAGCTCTGGCTGTCTGTATGTGACTGCTGGTGTTGACTGACGCAAAAGCAGCAGCTGGATCATATGTGCAAGTACAGGGTAAATAAACTAGCAGTACCTGACACGTAGCTCATTTTTTACTAACCATGAAACAGCACCTTCAGCTAACTCTCTGGCAAGTCCTGCAGCCTAATGATTCAGAAAAGCCAAGAACAAGTGAGTAGGGATGCAGAGGTCAGGAAAGCAGTACCTTCGCATGTGTAACTGTATAGCTGCTACATGAGCTCAGTTTCAGGAGGATTTTTGTTGCATGTCCTTTGTGGAGATGGAAAGGCACACACAGCACATACTTAACAGCTTCCATCTGTATTCTAGAAGAACAGACTTTCAAAGTGTATATGTGAATCTATGCCAAGAATTACACCAACCCATTAGTAATAACTGGACTCTCCCACTGCATCCTCTGAGTTCAGTCCTCAGAGATTCTTATCCTCTCTTGGACACCATTTGCTAACAATTACTTTACAGTAAAAGCATCCTGTTTTATGGATGAATTATTTCTGAGGCTTGATATACCATAAAATGTTATGAAAGAGAAAAAAGAAAGATAGTTTGATCACATACATTCTTTTAAGCAATCTACTGCACATATAACAAACGTATGTCTTTAAAGCTATTTCTCTATTCTTTCTCTACTCCTACAACCACCTTTCCTCCTTCGAAACCCAGCTCCCAGATGGTTAATAACTTCAGGATAAATTTGAGGGTTGTACATTTATTCCCTGGATTTTATCCATGAGATTTGCTTCTCAAATTTCCCAAGTGAAATATAAACTCACATGATCCACCGAGGGACTAAAACACATACATGCTATTGTTTCTTCCAGCTCATAAGGTAACTGAAAAAATATGTTATTTTCAATAGTCAGTTCCAGACTGAAACGACTCAACACTCTCTCCAGCTAGATAACCATAAACAACTTTAGTATTTATCTAGTCTCTCTTGTCTCATATGCAAAGCATTTTTAAGTTACAGAAATGGGTGGAATTACCATGAGAATTGGTTTCCTCCTACCAACACCACTGCTTTCTCCAACTGATGTCAGATAAAGGCAAAAATACAATACTCACTTATTAGTTTCAGTAGTTTGTTGCCAATTCATTACTCAAAGCCCTATTTTCTTTCTCCCTATATCTGAACAAGTTTTTCTTCCTTCAGGCTAAGTGGGGCAAAAACTCAGATAATTTAATTAAGCAGGAATACATAATTATTAATTGCACATGTATCCTAACATTTTAATGAAAAATGTACCAAACTTTGTAATTCCTTAAAAAAATCTTTAAGCAATGTCAAAGTTTTCTACAAATAAAATCATGCACTAGAGTACATTCTGAACATTAAGCCTAAATCCCACATTACCAGTTTTAAGTTTTCAGTGGCTAGTGATACTACAGATACGATTTTTATTTGTTCCAGTTCAAGGGATGGCATAGCTACAGTTATACTGGTGTATGCAAGTAAGCTTTGTTCGCTTATTATGAAAGGCTATTGAGCCTCCTTACGGCATGGTCTGTCTGCATGGATATCTGTTTAAGACACAGAAAGGGAACAATGAAGAATGTTTGTGAAACCATGTATGTTTGCCAAGCAAGGCTTCACATGTGTCCACGATCTTAATTTATGGTCATAACGGAAAGCAGCTCCCTGATAGGAACTGACTACACCCAGCACTTTATAAAACATGTTTTGCAAAAGTTATTTGGAAGTAAACTAACCACTGCAACACCAAGAGTTTAAAAATGAAGCAAAAGAACTACAGCAAAGACAGAAGAATGCAAAGCAACAGGAAGAGGAGAAGACTGCTGCTGTGCCATGAACAGACTTCCAGCAGACTAGGTAGTCACAGCTCTGGGCAAGCACTTGCTCTAGAATATTTTGCTGCAGAACATTCTGCCTATCAACTACTATTTATAATTGACTCCTTTCACTCCCACCTTCCTGCAAGAAGTACTGTAAACCTGTACTTGTTTACTTCTAAAAACTGGAGTAATTGCTGTTTAAGGAAGCGATTGCGCAGCACTTGGGGGCTACAGAGCAGACTTCTGAGAACACAGCTCTATTGCTGGATCAGAGATGACAGCCTGCTAACATTAACTCCCACTGACTGGAACTCCAATGCCCCATTACCTTTCGAGGAATTACTGAGAGATACGACCATCCACTGACACACGACCCTATCTTCAGAGGTCTCTGATAAGATTAATTCCCATTACATCCTTGATTTTATGTTTGCAAGCCTTCTACCATCATCCCTCTCCTCTCATCCATCCGTAACAGCAGTTTGGATATTATCAAATAACACTGATTATAACTTGCCTTTTGCTGCTTTTTTAAAGTATATGCACATAGCAACAGGTACATAAGAAGGTATCCCAACAGGTGCATCAGCTCCAGACACTAAAAGTTAGCATTGTTTGTCCTGGAGATATTTCCAACATTTTAATGCATATCATACAAACTTGTTCAGCAGCAACAGATCAAATGCCAAGCAAAAATACTGTTTCCCGTTAAAAATTACAAAGGATGAATGGGAGAAGACTCAACAAGAAATGAGTTTAACATGAACATCCTTACCCCTACCTCTGTGCTCCTCCAGTCGAGACTGAAAGAGCACAGCTTACCTCCATATTACATTTCAGAATCAACGCTGCCTCTAAACAAATGTCACAGACCGATTTATTTCCCAACTGCCCTTTCTTTTCAAGCTCTATTTCCCCAAAAGCATCATTTCTCAACAAAAATTTAACAGAAGTGATACCTACTGAATAATCTGATTTCTTTGGTTCAGCAGCCACATTCTAATAAAATTTCTGCTAATCTCTTAAAATACTCCCATTAATAACATTTCACAGAGCAAGAGTTACCCTTTCTCATTTCCCTAGTTTAAATAAAAAACCCTCCTAAAGTAGCACATGCCTCTTCCAAGCTTTTTCTGAAAGAGCTTACTGTACAGCATCTCAGTAGTTTACAGAGATTAATTCTATAACTGCTCCCTTTCCCATGTAGGTCCTTTCTGTAATACTCCGTGTTTTTCGGCTGAGGTCAGATCACAAGGAGGGGAGAGAAAGAGAGAGAAGAAGGAAAAAAAAAAGCATCCTACTAAACTCCTGTGATTTGAAAACATCCCCCAAACAAACAACCAACCTGCCTCCCCCTTCCCATTGTATCTGCACTGTGCATATCTGTACCTAAATCCAGGATCCAGTATTTACATCCACTCGGCTGCCCGGTGCCGCAGCAGGCAGGATTTACTGAGTGAAGAGATCCTAGAGTGTCAATCTGTTTAATCCTGTTCGGCATGGTGAGGAGTCAGCTGTTCCGATACCCACAGCTTCCAAATAACCTACTTGCCCGCACCCCGGGATGGGTTACAGCTTCTCCTGAAGATGTTCACCCAGATAATGTTACAGGCAATGCCATCAGAATGAGGAAGTCGCTGTTATCTTCTCAGGCTGGTTTAGACCCCTGCCTGCCGTTAGAGCAGCTCCTCTCTCCTAGGGATGCTCTCCTCTGACTCACTGAACACAGTTCCAGTCTTTAAATTCACATGTGGGAATAGCCAGATGCAGCAGATTACACTCTACCGTAACTACCCTAATTGAGGCTCAGGGTGATCTTAAAAAATACAGCAAAGCAGCAGTTTTTCCTCTCAGCCTTCAGAAAAGATGCAGTCCAGTACCCTTACAGAGCTCTATAGTAACCAGAACGCACAAAATGAACCTTTAACACCTCTTGTCATTTTACACTGCATAGTTAGTTTTTAATGCTTTAGCTAAAGGCATAAATACAAAAAAAAAAAAAGAACATTTTCTGGTCAGCTAAAGCATGCAGTGCTTTCCCTGGAACTTCCAATTTTCCCTGACAAACAACAGATTCTGTCCTCACCTTCACCTTCTCTTGAGCCTTGTTTGTGATAATCAATCAATCAATCAATCAATAAACCAAACCCCACCATACCAGAAAATCCACACCATTTGATAAATTACTTTAAGATCTTGCCCTGGTTTAAACTACATTTCAGATCTGTTTCACCTCTGAGCTCATACTCTGGAAGATATATTTCTAGCTCATTAAGCTGTCTTCCTGTTCAGTCAACTGAAACTGCATGTATTTTATGTTTTGTACATGCATTCTTCACCTAGCATGCCACAAAAGCACTTGTCTATATATATTAAATTATGTTTTTAATTTTTTTTTTTGCTGTGCAAACCTAGAGAAGATATTTGGTTTCTTCCCCTGAACACATGACCAGCTAATTTTAAAAGAGCTGCATAACGCTACATTCACTAGATGGATAAACAGCCAAAGCAGGAATTTAATTTTTGTAAAAACAGAACGGAAATTCTTTCTTATATTATATGATCATGGGAAAAAAAGCCCAAAAATGAGATTGAACAAACAATACTATATAGAACACAAACATGTAGAGAAGGAAAGAAGAAAATAAAGCAGTGAAGGGGTTGCCAATGATACTAGCACAAACAAATGCATGTAATGCAAGGAGAAATAGGAATTTTACATGGAACAGAGAGTCTATAGGGTCCCAGAGTCAAAGAAAGCTGATCACTAGCATGTAACACAAGCTGGGTACACACAGCTTATACTGTCTGCAGTATGGAAGAGTCATGGTCACCCTCCACCTGAGAATAATGTTTTGCTTGCTAAGAAAAGCTAATCTGAATTCTGAATCAGTTTTTCCTTCATAGCTTCCTGCACTGAAACCATTAATTCTGATTCTTGATCAATTTTCTTTCGACCCAAAACAACTTTCAAATGACACTGAATTCCTAAGGGTGGGGGAGTTGGGAGGAGAGGCGGGAAAGGCAGAGGAAAAAAAACCCTCTCTTTCTCCAGCATAAGTGATCTTTATAGTTCACCACCTACAGTGAGACTTCCACTAAGGCTAGTTTACTCTTCGTGAAATTGTAGAACATCTGAAAATCATTCTAGTTTCTACTTGAGTAGGAAAAAAAATAAATTAGACAATTCCTTTCTTTTATTCCGCAGCCGTTCCCACGCACAGCGAGCACACTCAAGAACATCCGGCCATTCTTGCTGCGGTAAAAGTCTCACACCTTTAACCAACATCTAGTTGGACAGACTATCAATACAGCTTTGAAGTAGTGATTTCCATATGTAAGAAAACTTCTGACCAAAAGAGAGCAAAATTTATATATAAAACTGTTTTTAGGTTGCTTTTTAACTGCACGTAGGTTGCCCTTGTAAAACCAATAATATATGCAGGAAGATATTATAAATGCTCTAGGAACCCCATCATTTGCAGCTTGCTACTGCAAAAAGTTCCTCCGTCCCTACTGAAAGCAAATATTGTTATTTTTAGTTTTGCTTTGACTCCTTCTCTTCTCAGAGAAAAATCTGACATGCCTATCAAGGTGGCGAAGGAGAGAAAATGACTGCATGACTGTCTCAGAGTTATATTTCACAGGTTACATGGTTAAGAAGAAAGTATCACGGATACAGAGTTGTCTTGGATGACACAGTTTCTCTAACATGCAATTGCTTCACAGCAACACTGGACTGGAGACAACAGACCCCCACATGAACGTGGTGCAGAGCCACCGGGCCCGTTAGGTAAGAATTTGGTTGAAAAACATCTCAATGCATGTACTGAAACAATAGCCACAACTTCCTTATGGTCCAATGCAGACAGCTCAGACTTGGAAATTCTCCTAAGTACAAGCAAAAGGCAGATGACTTCTACGTCACTAACCCAACATTTCTTAGTTTAACAGGCAGGGACCATTATGCAGTACAGCTCACCTCAGATCAGACTTTAAACACCTCAAGATGTATCACAAGTCTCAGTATCCAAGACAAGGACCTGTATCAATACATGTAATTTTATGCCCAAACAGGCAGCCTATTAATGTCTTTCCATGGTTTACTTCAGGCTCTACCACAAAGCTCTCTTTGTCCTTTAGCTCCATCCGGTTTTCTGTATTCCAGTGCCATATCCTGCATTAGCTACCCCTGTCTGCTAGACAGCTCTTGCTGCAACTCCTTGCATCACCAGTTTTTTGTAGGAACTCATCCCTGGTAATAACAAACCAGTCAGGTAATCTTAATTCCACAATATTTGTAGACCATAGGCCATCAGGAAAACAAACTCTGATGAAATTATCAATGAAAAAAGCTCCTATATTGATGTGTGCCAGTTAACAAAAATTGAAATAGTTGTGGCTCTTTTTTTCTTTTTTTTAAAGTTAAATTAACTGTTTCATTTTTTGCCTTACCTGCATAAAGCTGAAATGAGTTTTCTTGGGTATACAGTTTATATAATATCCTTTAAAAAAATAGATAGTCATCTTCATTTCTCAAAGAAATGTACTAATGAATGGCCCTTCAGGCCCCTAGCAATTTAAGATATTTCTCAGTTACTTAGAACAGGAACAAAATAAATGTCTAAATGAAAATTTTGTCTATTTCATGAAGATTTTAAAATTCCAGGCAGAAGAGCCCACTTGTTTTCAAGACAGCATTTTGTAAGAAAGACTACATCCCAGTGACTAAACAAAAACTAAAAAGAAAAAAAACCAGCTAGAAAAGCACTGCACATCCCAAGTAGATCAGGTAGCACATACTTTGTATGACAGACGCAAATGAAGCATCAGATGCCCATATCTATTACTACACTGAAGGAACAGGATCAACTTTCTGCAGTTAATCTCAGGGATCACTGACAGACAGTGTCAGCCCCCCAAAACCATTTTAAGGTATTAACATTTTGCCAGCTCACCCCAGCACAGCTGTAACAGCTCACCAGTCTCTACCATTGACAGTCAACAAATTAGCTCATTACAGCTTCAGCTTCTCACAGGTACCAGCTCTTAACTGCAGTATCTGCAGCCACCATTTGCCACTGTATTAACTTCCTTATGGAAGTACTACCTTGTGTGAGGCTTCTATTAATAGTCTTGCATGTAAGAATGGAAACATTCAGCTCTTCTTTCATTTGACAGGACAACTGGAGTTAAGCTGACTGCATTTCTCATACCCCTAAGAAATTTGCACGGTAATAGAAATATATAATAGAATTATATTAAAACAAGAATAAAGAGCATTCCCGCTTAATCTTTGTAAGGTTCCATTACATTTTGCACCATCTTGGTGAAAACAAGCAGAACAAGAGAGGGAAGCTAATAAAATGCAGAAATTTCAAATTTAAATAACTATTCTGAGTTGCCTGAGAGCAAGAAGTTAAAGAGCCAACCTTTCCTCCTTAACACCTGTCTTGGCAGGGTGGGGAGGTGTCTGTGTTTGAAAAATTATAACATGAGAAAACACAGCTTCAATATTTTTCTCAAGCAAAACTAAATCTGTCCTCTCCGGAATCTTGCCCCTCATATTCCTGACATTCCATTAAAAAAAGTAATTAATAGATTTTGGAATCAGTACTACAAAGTAATTTTAAAAATTCTTGTTCATCTTAAGAAAGGAGAAGCTTACACAAGATAACTGAAATTAATAGAAGACTGAATTCTTTATTCAGTTCTGCCAGCATCTAAATGTCACAATTTCAAAACAATTTTTGAAGTGATCTATGAGACAAATGCTTCCACAATTTAGTATTGCACAGTTCTTACAATTTTGAGTCATGTTTCTGCATATGGGAGAGAAAAGATTCAGACTTCCAAAACTGTGCAGGACCAAAGACCACCCAGACCTAGAAGGCAAAGTTAGACATAAATCCATAACTATTAAAATTCTTGAACTAAATAACATTGCACAAACCAATAGGAATTTTATTTATAATATGCATTTTGCATTAAAAAAAAAAATCAGACAGACTTTGCATACAAATCCTATCTTTGGCAGCTTAGGCAGTCTGCCCCACACCAGAATACTCTAACAAAATCAAGAAATTGTAGAAAGCAAAACCACATCAATAAATAAATCTGAGGTTGAATCTTCAAAGGTGAGCTCCCACACTACCATGAAAATTCTGAAAGGAGCCTAACTTTGCCTTTTCCTCAGTGTACAATGTGTGCACAGTTAAACTGCTTGGGGTACAGCTGTGCCACTAGGATCTGGTTTCTTTAGCTCCACACACAAAGATCATCCTGTTCCCAAAAAATAGGCTCGCTGCTCCTCAGTCTCACAGATAAATAACGCTGCCAGTCTGCAAGGAGAGGAATCATTACAACTGCGGCTCTTTGGACTTAACATTCAGAGTGTTGTTTCCTGTTCTTTACTACCGCTGCTGCCAGCTGCCAGAGACACTTTAAACTCAATCAGTCAGAAACTGTATTGTGCAATGAATTGTGTGAACATCCTTAATTTGAGACTTCCAAGAACTTCCTTCAAAATACTGGTATTTTTCAACAACAAAAAATCTCCAAACAAACCAAAAAAACCAACAAAAACCCCCTCAACCAATAGCCACCTCCAGCAAAACACACTGGTTATCTCATCAGCTGGCAAACCTGGGAAAAGTATTTTCTGATTGAGGGTAAAGAGATATTTTCGGCTGGTTGATTTATAGCCTTCTATTCTTCATCTTGGATAAAGCATTTGTCAAGAGCAACTGATATCAAGACACTGAAGTACTCAGGCTTTAATTAAACCTATTGGGAAATGAAGCATGTATCCAACTATTCAGTCACCCAGGCCAGGATCTAAACAAGTCCTTCCTGTCTCCAGCAGAACATGCCCTAGCTGTTGCTCATGCCTACAGTAAAAAAAAAATATCAAAAAGCACATGACACAGTAAATTCTCTCCCATCTTAATCATTTGGCTATCATTTACTTGAATTTTTAACTCTGTTCTGTGCTGTAGCTAAGGGACTGGAGCCTATATACCACTCCCAGGAATGAAGAGACCGTTCAAAGAAACGATGAGATATTCAATGTCCCTGGTCTTCTGTTTATCTGGAAAAGCTTTGGGAAAATTCTGACTCCTCAACGCAGTCACCACTGCAGAATGCCAAACCAGCTTGAAGGATCCCAGCCACTGTCAGCAAAACCACAACAAACCAGCTTTAGATAATTCAAACAAAATCTTTTGGATGAGTGTAAGGAATTTTGTTTCACATACATTCAGTACTTAGCAAGGGGTGGGAGGGGAGAAGGAATAGGCCATGTGTCGTCTCTGCTTTGGAGAAAACATAAAATGTGTTCCAAGCAGGAAATATTTGCTGTCCTAATGAGACATACTGAAGAACCACTCAGTTTTTTACATTAATTTTATTATACAAGTCACCCTTCATCATTCATTTTTTTCTTTATTTCCCCAAGGGGAAACAGCCTTTTGGCATGAAAAAAAAAACGTGGTCGAAACAAGGTTTAATTTTCCAAACCAGTTTTTGCTGCACATATAGGAGGTTTGGATTCTTTTTAGCATAAATCTCTTAGGTAATTATCTTAACTAAAAATGCATGCAGTCAAAGACAAAAGAATATATTTATCAGAAGTGCTCAGAATACTGAATTGTCCTTGACTTAAAATTAATTTCTTTTAAGTCACTTAAAAGGAAAATGAACAGTCCCATCAGGTCAAACCAGGTCATTAAAAACCCAAAATAACAAAAGCAAAGCTTTTAGGATGAGACATGTACTCCCTGTAAGAAATACGGATGCTGAAGTTCCATACAAATGCATCTGGTGGAATTACTTCTTCCTGCTGCTTGGTATTATTGACCAAAACACTTTTCTTATTCTACTTGTGCTAAGTTCAAATTGTAAAAATGCTATTTGGTTAGTTACAAAGGGTTACTTCACTGCCACCTCTTCTCCTTTTGTCTCTGCTCAATACTGCTTACCACAAGTCCCTGTAACAGATCAGATTAAGTTGCATGGCTCTCCTAGGTGTGGCAGATGGAGCCCAGCCACAATCCAACACCCTGCTGCTTCAGAAAGCAGGAAAGGCACATGGGCTCTGAAAGCACCTGAGTGGATTTCAAATAGAAGCATTTAACACAAAAACTCCTTACACACTTTCACAGCTTCCTTTATTATATTAAAAGATACTTTAGCAAAATGAAGCAACTTCCTCAATTCCTCTGCACCACATCTAACAGGAGAGCAAAACCAGAAATAGGCATTTTCTGTCTCACTCTAAGCCTGGATTTCAGATGCTATGTTTTTCTAAATTATAAACACCGATTTGTTACTAAGTACATTCAAGTACGTTTGGAGGCTAGCTTTACCATAGGCACAACAAAAAGGAGGAGCAAAAAAATCCACAGGACTGGGGCTTGTCATTATACATTGCCTATGAGATGATAAAACACAGAAACACTAAATTGTATACTGTCAAACAATTCCACAAATGTGAGAGTTTCTGCATTGTAATTAACAATTATTTTTTTATATCTACTCTGAATTATAAATGTAGCCTAATTGAGTCATGAAAAAGGTAAGATATTTCTGTTTGGGTTACATAGAATGTGTTTTACACCCATTTAAAAGAAAATTAGCTCTGAACCAAAGAAATTAATGTGATCACACAGCTGACAAAATTGAAAAGGGTAAACTTCCTACAAATTACATCATCACCCCTTAGTAGAATTGTGAAGATGCAGTTATGAAATAGCCACTCTAAGTCTATACTTTAGATATTTCAGTAAGTTACTACATTCAGTTAAGACAATAATGCTCCTTTAGGATAGCAACTAAAATTCAGGTGCCAGAAAATTGTTTTAACTGACACAAATTTTTTCTGTATTCTCTTTTCCCAGTTAGTTCTCCTGAACAAAGAATGCCATCATGGTAGAAGTTTTAGATTGCTAATAATGGTAACAATAACAGAGTAAAGCTTTGTCAATCGACAAACAGCAAAAGACAGTCAAATGCTGCTACCATTAATTTACTCCAGTTCTGAGGATTGTAACTTCACATAGTCTTACGAAAGTGATGTTAATGGGCACTGGATCCCACTGCCTGGGCTTTCACTGAAGAAAGCAATCAGGACACAAAGAGAACACATCACACACCTCCAGGGTACTGCCTACTGTAAACACTAGTTCTTTAGATATTACTCCAAGACTGTAAACTGAGCTCTGAGCCAGTGCTTTCCAAACTGACTCTGGCATGACTATATGTAGCCCTGCCACATCTTTAGGATGAAAGGATAAACACACCTAAGCCTGTTCTACTAAATCAACCAGCGTTTAAAGTACATGTATTTTGTCACTCCTGAGACAATGAGAGAAGTCAGCACAAAATACACTAAAACCAGCCAATAACTAAGGCAGGTCATGACAAATAAACTCTCTAAAATAGATTGGCTACTGACATAAAAATTTTAAGATATGTGGTCAACAATTTGGTGGTTTTCACCAGTCAACTTTTTCTGTTTAATACCCACTAAAGAACACTTCAATCTAGTCAACCAGTCCCCCCCGTCATGATGGAGACCAGGGCTCAATTCACCACTGGGGAGGTGATTCTTCCTTCGAGGGACATGATTAGTGGTGCATTTGGCAGTGCTGGGTTAACAGGTGGGCTTGATGATCTTAAACCCTAGCAGCTTTCCTTCCTTCAGCATATTTGCAGGTTCTTACATACAGGTAGATTTCCCTGGACTCTCTGTTTAAAGCATCTCCATATCACTGATACTTTGAAGCTTATATTAAAAAATGAACATACACCTAATTAGGTTATGACCACACCCAGCATGGTACAACAAGCACGACTGGAGTTTTTCACCAGGAGAAATACTTTTTATGATTCCTTCCCATTTCTTACAGGGAATAAATGTATTTGAGGGCAAAAATCTTCAGCGTTTCTGATAGCCCGAAAGGCACTAAGGGGAAGCCAAGATTCCAGGAAATACTTAGAACATATCAAGTCTCTGCTAGCAATTCCAACTTTTAGCACAGGATCACAGGATAACTCAAGTTCCAAGTGGCCTCAAAAACCCATGTAGTGCAATCTTCTGCTCAAAAGGATGGGTCAGTTATGAGATCAGACCAGCATACTTGGGGCTTTGTCCAGTCTGCTCTTGAAAACCTGACACTTTTAAGCTCTTCTTGTAACAGGGACTATTTCTGCTGCACTGTAAATGGTTAACAAATGGTAGAGGTTGGCCACCGCTGGTTTACAACCACAGGGAAAAATTACAAGATTTTGGTGATCAAGGATAATTTGATATCAAGTTTACCTAGGACAACCTTTACTATTTATGCCTATTTACTATTCATGTCAGTTATGCAAATGTCTTCTGTTGCTATAGGGGTTAACCATTATATATCCATCCTAGAAAATGAAGACTGCAAACTTCTGAAAAGCATTTATCAGTATGTTTTCCTGTGATCATTAAATGTTTTTATTAACTTATCACAACAGCCTCTTTTACACAGCTTGCTCTAAGAATTCCATCGCTTTTTTGCTTAACTTCCATGTTGGACAATAATGAATTTAGGTTCAATAGTTGTTTCAGATAGAAGAAAATGTCTTGCTATTTGTACTCAACTCAAAACTAGGAGAAAACACAAGCATGTCCTGAATTGTAATTATACCTATGTCAGTGAATATGCACTCAAAATAGAAGCGAAACATTGCATAATAATGCCATCAAATTTAAGAGATGTCAAGGGCATCTGTAAAAAAGCTTCTGATAGTTACGTTAAAAGTGATGCAAGATTTCTAATTTAGCATGCATAATATTTTACTACTTGCAGGAAAAGTGAAATGAAGTCAACGGAACACATTCAGCAGCCTCCTCACAAATACAGAATTGGAGGAAGTCAGTGGAACCCTAAATCCTGCTGGTTCCACCTGCAGGCAGTAATGACGACAGATGATGTGATGCAATGTAATGTGAGGATGTCCCAAAAGGTGCACAAGATCATCAGCTCTAGCCTGCTCCTTAAAAAAAAGAAGCAACAAGCAAAATATGGGTAACAAAGACACCCTCACAAAGTAATTCTCAATGCTTCAGCAATTTTTTAAAGTTTGTTACACCTGAAGAGGGACAAGTTAAGGAAAGCAAACAACACTTCAGGAAGGTTTTCTTCAATTGCAAGATAGAAACTACATTTGTAGGATACAATTTGAGTTTGTACTCTGTTCTAACCTTGGTTAGAAAAAGAAACTGCTGTCAAAGAAAGGCTAATTGCAAGCAAAGTAACAACTCTCTTGGGAAACCTAAAGCTATCAGAATTGCTGGTTTATATCCACTCTCTACCTCCCAAAGATCAGCTGTGCAAATACATCTGCTCTAAGCAGATACGTTTTATGCACCGATTTCCTTTCCAACTACAATATATAAGAGCAATATATTTGGCAGCTGTCTAGGACCAAAAGTAGATTCAAGCCAGTATAACAAAAATTTCTTTTTCTCAGCTGTAATACTGAACTCACAAAGAGGGCAAAATCCTTTCATTAGCTATGCATGAAAACTCCAGAGACAAATTAACTACGTATTTATGCTCACAAACAGAGTCAGCATGGGGAATATTGATATATCTCACAAGTCTTCCTGGGCTGCATTATGATAAAAGAATAATGCAGGAGTTAAAGGCAGGTTTATGCAGAAATCAATCCTATGATGTTTCAGAGCACATGTGAACTTGACTTAGAGAGAACTCATCTAGAAATTCAAATTGTGAGATTCACCAAACCTCCTTGTCTAGTTTAAGATTGCACAATGCCGAGGAAGCAATTCATACAGACTTTACTATTTATCAAGGCTCAATTAGAATTTAGCTATTAACTCTGACTATCTGACAGTTTAGCTATAAAGCTCAATGCAAAGATTATTATCTAATGGACCACAGCTAATTGCTGACATTTTATTTAAGTTTACTTATGCTCAATGATGTTTTTAACTGCAAGCGCAACTAAAACCACAAGTTGGGAAATTCAGGATAGAGAATTCTTGTTTTACTTCATACTGCAGCTACTTTTTTACCTAGACTAAGGCATGAGAACATGTTTGAAAAATCACACCCATACAACCTAAATTCAAACCATCTCTGCCACTATTAGACCAGCAGTGCTTTTGGGAAAAATATTTGTGACTAAATGAAAATTTATGATTTATTACACTTTCAAAACAACTGGTAATTGTGAAGTTGAACTTCAGCTATTAAAATGCATGCACCTCTGTTCAAGCTCAAGTCTGCCTGATAAGTAAGCTGAACTGACACTGCAGCACAGCCTTTACAATTTTTTTCTTAATTAAAACATGTGGAGTGTCAAATTCAACCGACTGCTCAGCTTTGCCTCCCACAGGTTCCTCATAAGGCTTTCCACGAGCTGGCTATCTGGATGGGCAGCCTATTATTTGGAAGTTTTATGAGGAGGTAATTGATTCATCAAGAAACAGAATTTTTAGATGAAGGTTTGGTGTCTTGTGCAACTCCACCATATTCCTCTGTATCACTTTCTGCATGCAATCATATCCGTCTGTGTAGCAGCAGCAGCAGATCCCTCTTGGTTTGGTGCCCTGGAAACTACAGTCCCCACCTTCTGCCACCTGGCCCCAAGGCAGCACAGCAAAGCACGTACCCCACCAGCTCATTGTCAGGAGTTACTTTCCCCTCTGGCCTGGGCTGTAACTCATTTCCTGCAGCTGCAAACGCTGTCAGGCACTCTCACAGGCAGAGCTTTGGCTCGGAGCCACGGGTGGGGATCCTTTTTCCTTACACATGGCCTATGCTTCACTTGCTTGCAGTCTCAAAACAGCAAATCCTCCCCCTTCTACAGCCTCCCTCTGCTTGTAAGCAAACAATTGCTGCTGCCCAAGTCATCTTTCTTTTCTTCCACTACAAACAGGGAGTCCTTCTTCAATTATTCAAACTGGATTTCCATTTTGCTTGATCAAATTCTCTTGCTGCTACACAGAGCCTCCTCTTCCTGTACTGAACAGTATTTAGACTCAACATGAAAAACTCCTTTTCTCAAGCATAACTTTCAAAGCTCTCAATCACACATGAGACTTTTACCTTTACTCTCTCCCCCCTTCTCCTTTCACTGAAAACTGGTATTCTGAATAGTATCCAGCTGTGTGAGAGCAAGCTTACTTAATGTAACAAATTCAAGACTCTGCTTTAGCCCATTTTGTGGCCTCAGCTATAAAATCTCTCTCTGTCTTCCGGGGCAAATATCTCTAGGTCACCCATACAATTTTTGTCTTCCTTAATTCCTGAACAGAGGGTCCCTATAGCAATTCAAGAAGAGCTCTGACGCCTGCCCTACATCAGTCCTTCCCACCTTGCAGGTGTAGAAAATGGCTTACTACACAGCTACTTGAACAAATTCGTCAGCCTTTGTCTTGGAGAGCCATTTGATTTGCCTTATTAAGTTAAGTTTCTTTGAGAGACTACATTTGGGAAAAAAAGACTACTGAAATAACATTTCTCTGTTTATGACTGCAGTCAGGACAGTATCCTCAGAGTAAAATCAAGTCAGTATTCAGTATGTGAGTGGTGCGTGGTTTGGCACTGTGTTACTAAGACATCACCTACCTCGCAGATTTGAACTAACCTATACAGATCCCTGGATTTTGCGATGGTACAAAACAGGGAAACACTGTACCTTCAGGTAAACAAAAGACTTCTGTGGCCAAGTTTTGAAACAAACAGATAGTAACATGAATTGGCAATTAAACATGGTCCCCCCCAAAATCTTGTAACTTAAAGGAGACATAAATGTAAGCCTCATAAGCAAAGGCTTGCTGCAGCCTTTGTAGCTCTCCAAACAGTAGCTCCTACAGAAGGGATATGATGTGACTCCCACAAATTCTTCACAAGTACTCACGGATTCGGAAAAGACAGTAAACTTGTGATCTAAACAGGCAACACATTCACGAACAATTTTAAATAGCTGCCAATTTTTCTAAGCTTGCATAGTCAATTTCATTACACTGAGTCCTGTCCCTCGCCCTTTACCCAAAGCTCTGTGGCAGTGTAAATGCCCTGCAAAGAAAAGAAAGAGAACTGCACTTATAAAAAAGGATGTACCATAGAATGAAAAGAAATCCATGTTGAAAAAAGAGAGAAGCAGCAAATAAAACAACAGGAACAATCTTTCTCCCCCACACCCAAAAACATGTGGGAAATCATTGCAAAAAGAATGTTGCCTTATGCATTACTTGTGAAAAACATGTTCTTCCAGAGCTAGTGATTTATTTTTTGTAGAGTGCACCAACTGTTATTCAACCTCTTCACTACCCACTTGTTTCTCTTTTCCCCCTATTATAAAAGGGATTTAGATTTTTAAAAAATGTATTAATCTCCATTCAAATGTGTGCATCATGTGAACTGCATATCAAATTGATTAAATGACCCAAATAAGTTGCAAAAATAGATCTGATATCCAGCAGAGCAAGTAAGAGGTCAGGAACCCACAATCAACTCTCCTCTTAAGTTACTATTCATCTAGTGAATGTCTTTTCTGTGCAATGCTTTCCTTATACTCTTAACAAAGTGTTTATTTCCTTAACTACCATAAAATTTTAGGGATTGAAGATACTGTAAATGCGTATGATTTTTATCCATTCATAGTGATTAAATGCTTTAGATAATACACATTCTTAGAAGAGAAGTAATACCTACACTTGTAGGCAATTGTTGAGGGTCATTTCTAGGGCTGTCTGTTAACATGAGAATAAAACATTACCTTTCATGGTTGACAGATAATGTGTGGACAGACAAGGAATGACCAAGATCAACTGTTAGAAATAGGCTTCACTGAACATATTTTCTGCTTTAATAATCTTGCATGTTTTCCTACTTTGGATAATAATTTGAGATTATTTAAGGCATTAAGTATCATCCAACATTTCTGAACTCAGTGATGAAATGGGGTTTGACACACCATAAGAACCAGCTGTCAATTACAAGAGGTTTGCCACGTCAAAACTTTGAAGCTCGATTCACCTCTGATATGCTATGGCTTTCCAGCCTGTTTTGTTGGCAAGTGGTACTATTGACAAACACTCTGGAAAAGATCAAAACTGTAGGGTTCATAGATACTGAAAGGAGTACAAAACTCTTCAGCAAGCCATCTGTACATGCTAAGCACTCTACATCCAAGCAGCCAAACCCACCACTTCTGATGGTGATCTGCTCCTTCTTTCCCCTGCAATACATAAACCCTCTCTTTCCCTCAGCCTGTCCCAACAGCTTGTCATGTCAGACATGCAAAAATTTGAGACTTGTGTCTTAGTCACAAACTGTACAGAATTACTCCAACTTGATGCTCACATTGTGAGCCTCACATAGGACATGTATTTTCAGACCTCAAAATCCTAATTTGTTGAATCTCTCAAAAACTGTGAAAGCTTTACTGAATTACTCTCAAAAAAGGAAAAGAAAATCTATATTATAAAGATTGAAGGTAGAGAATTAAGAAGGTACCAGAAATCTAGGAAGTACATGAAAAATTATCCGCTCAAGAACACGGACTGACTTAAAATTATGTAAGTCACTCACTTGTTCTTTGTTAGCGGATTTGTTCTGTTTTGTTTTTTAGGAATTCATATCTCAATCAATACGCACAATGAACAATTCTGAGAAGATAATCTAATTGCTTTTCCATTCTTCTGATTAGCATATTCCCCAATGCTTTATTTAATCAAATGCAGCACTTGAGAATGAGTAATTGCTTTGTGAGATTGTCTGAGGTACTTTTCACTATGGGAGGAAAAATAAAATCAGATCACTCCACTGGTTTTGCTTAATTTTTGTAATCCCTCAGTGAAATGAACACTATCGACCTCTTTCAAGCAATAGAAAGATGCGGCAGGGACCAAAGTGAAACAAATCCAGTAGTTTCAAGTGCCTTGTCTACCCTTTTTTTTTCCCTCTCCAGACTACTTAACATTATATAATAGCTTGCATGTTCAAGACAGTTCACACTCACTTCAGTCACACACGGGGGAAACTACAAATTATACATCCATCTCCTAAAGCCTGACACCCAGCAATGTGGGAATAAACAATTAGCAGCTGCTTCTTATCAGTTGGGATTAGGATGGCATACCATAACATCCCGCAGGAAGCCTGTGGCAGGGACAGAAGGCACTTCTGAGGCTGCATTCAACCCTGCAAATTATGCTCATTCCAGCAATGGCTTTCTCTTCTTCTTCAGTGTCCGTGATTAATATAATTAATTAATGCTCTTTACTTCAAAGCACTGTGTTAAACAAAGTAAAGTATCTTTGAAATACTCTGCCCCATTTTCCCTAAACAAACGCTAAAGAAAAAAAAGCAACACAGGTCATGTCCACTGGTCTGATTAATAAAAGTAACTTCTCAAACACAAAACTGGATCTGTCTGTTCCTCGGGATTCTGACAGGCTCAAGGTATTTCATATACACGCATATATGTACGTATGTGTGTATGTACATAATATATGTATATATTGTCCAGTACAATCCATCTCTCCTAATAAATTTCTCTGCATTTAAAGGTGAAGTCTCTAAGCTCCAAAGGAAATTGGATTTATCAGTTCTGTGACTGTTGTTAAAAAAAATCCTGATTTCACCCCCTAGTCCAAGAAGAAAAGTTTTAGTGTTATCCAACTACATTTTCCGATTTTATCATCAGAACATCTGCAAGCTTTCCCTATCCAAATTATTGCAGGACACAAAACAACAAAAGACTACTACAACTATACAGCTCAACCCTCCAAATTTTCTCCCCCCCCACCTCCTAATCACCCTGCATTCAGGAAGTTCCTGCTGTGCCTGCCCCTAATGTAAGAAACACAAACTCACTCCTGTTTTAGTCAAGCATATTTATACAGTGTCTTAAAAAGAAAAAGAGAAAAATTGTAACAGCTGGGATGGACTGGATAATTGAAAAAATTGTGGTTATATTTATGAAAAACTTTCCAAAACCAGAATTTTGTGTTTTGGAAGACAATTTTTCCCCCAACATCACTTGTCTGCTAATCTTGTTACCTGCAATAACAAACTCTTTGAAATGCATCTTTTCCCACAGCATGTGATGAAATGCCTTCTAATGAACTACTTTTCTGGTTTTTTCCCTCTTTTTTGTAAAATAAGTTCGCATTTCTTTCTGTTCACAGCCTGCAAACTCAAGTAGTTCCAAATGAAGTGAGCAAGCATTTTCTCTAATAACAATCTACTCTTTGAGCCTGGATAGTTTACAGAGTCAAAAGATTACAGCACACTAAAACCCTAAAACCTTTCAAAAAATCATCATGGTTTTCTTTCACCCTTCAGGGGAATATTCTTTCATGCATTTGAAAAATAAACAAAGTAAGATTTCAGAGATGCTCTGGGAAAAAGTGTTCCAGTGCTCCAAAAAGCTCCGTTAAGTAAAATACAGAAGTCCAAATGAACAATTCCTGTGCCGAGGCATAGAATGAGTGTATTTACCTTTTCCATCCCTGAACCTGATGTCGTCATGACTTCCTACTGCAGGGTTTCTCAGGAACCATCGATAATCCATGCTGGAGATTTTCTTCCCTCCTCACTTCCAGCACTTCTCGGGTACAGATTTTCCTATCACTGCAGCTTGATCTAATATGATATACAACTCTTCACCAAGATTTAATTTGCTTAAACCTCTTCCCTATCTTCAGCCACATTTTCACTTAATGCTGAGAACTGCCAATTGCTTATTCTTGGAACAGACAGCGTGGCTGCTGAAAACAAGGCAGCGCAGGAACACCGAAGCTGCCATTTGCACAGTATTCTCCATTACCCAAAACTCACGCTGCTGATGACCAGACTTTGTGCCCATCATTCCTTACCTTTGTGGTTAAAAATGCCCTCCATCTCCATACTACTGCGAGAGTGGGCGATGCAGAGGGACCCGCAGGGGACCAGGCCTTCCGCAGCTGGGGACCGATCTGTGGTTCGGACCAGACACCAGTCGGGCTTGTCATGGGGCCTCTCCAGGACCTCCACCGTCTGCCCACGGCGGATTGTCAGCTCGTTACTGTTGCAGGCGGTGAAGTCGTGGATTACCACGGTCAGCTCGCACCCACCAGACAACTGCGAGGGGAGAAAACAAGGAGAAGCCAGATGAATGCTCGTTATCAAACCACCCGTCACGCACCGTTACCTATTTAGGACTCCTGGCAGGATTCGTATTTTGGATGAGATAGCAGGCTTCTGGGACTTTCCACATCAAGAAGAGAGCATTTCAAAATCAGGCAGTTCTGGCGTTTTAGAACAGATTTCTAACTCTGGTTGTCTCTGCCTATTGTTCAAAGCACATTGGTTGTGACAGTGCTGGGCGGAGGATTTAAGCAGCTTTTCTTGCTAGACTGCTCCTTATCCCAAAAGCTGAAGTAGTAGTTGCTTCTGAATATACTTCATATGTGATAATTAGCAAAAAAAAGGTCAGATATTACTGAATACAGTCACTCATGAGCTTTGTTATCTTTCGAATTCAAGAGAGAAAGAGGGAGTTTTTGCAAATGAACTCATTGTCTTATTCCCAACCATACTCACAGTTTACACACACAGGTCACAATATCATCCAGGACACATTATATATAATTATAAAACTCAGTGTAAAGTTCGTCACATAACATTCCCAAATACTTAACTATGTAATAGAAAATTCACACGGGCTTACAACTTTTAAATTTTTGTTGGGTTTCCCCAAATAAAACTACACAAACTTGAATTAAAAGAATGCAAGCTTAGGGTTTTCCTCCCCCTCTTCAGAACACTTCATTAGAATAACTTTGCCTAAGCTTTAGTTTCCTCTCTTTGATTGTTTCATCTGCTTTGATGTGAAATGAAAATTATTATCAGAACTTTGAAAAGTTCCCAAGATTGCTCAGTGCCAAAGCACCCATCTAACTTAAGCAAGCAATCCTAGAATTCCTTCTTCCTTACGGCAACAGTGTTCCAGACTACTTCAGTTTTTCATGTGTGAGTATTTCCATAGCTCTGGCTGCTTCAGTGCAACATTCATACCAGATCTCAGCTGGTATTCAACTTCCGTGAATTCAGTAATTTTGAACCAAGCCAGTAAACTCCTTCAGCTCAGTGAGGTAATCTCACAATGCTCTACACTGACAAAGGAGTTTACTGTGAGAGTTCCAGGTGCGTCAGGTCTAGAAGCAAGTGCCACACCAACAACTGCACAGCTCCTGCCACGTTGCTTTTGACTGTTTCATGGCTGCCAGCTACAACCCATCAGCTTCAGAAAAAGGAGATAAGAGACTGCATTGTTTCTTATTTATTAGTTTCCGTTACAAGCCTGGAACGGAAACACTGGACAGAAACTTTTCTAGGAAAATGCTATTTGTTATCAAGCAAGAATTTCAGAGCAAATGACAAAACCAGCAAAATCCCAGTAAGAATCAAAGGACAATTTCAACCTTTTCTTCCTCAACTCTGCAACAAATGACAGAACATAACTCCTAGCAGATGGGCTGCAGTAACTCTAGAGCTTGCTTTTTCATGGTATGTGCCTGCTAATCTCACCGGTTATCATTGCTTGTGTGTGCTCACAAAGGAGGAGAAGTTTTCTTGAGGGAATGCTGGGGCCAAGAAGGGCAGAAAACCCTCATAGATCTAGTGTTTAAGGAAGATAAATCAGGTTGTACCCGTTCAGATCCAGGCTAAAAATTAATCACATTGCTTCTACCCTGTCTCTTTGAACAGCCCCAATACACAAATTACAACGGGGCTACATCTTCAAAACATGTTACCTCCTCCCTCATTAAAATGTTTCCTGTTCCCTTACACTCACTTTTTTAGTCCATGCAAAGCTATGCAAAGGGGAAAAAGTAAAGAGCTTTCCCTTGTTTTGTGGTATTGATTTATGTTACAGCCTTTGTCAGACCAACTCAGAAACAATTGAAACCATCTGTATGCCTGATGGGAACTAACAAAAAAGCTGATGAAGTATGACTTCACAAGGTGTCCAGCGCAGACCAAATTTTTCTTAGGAGTCCATATCCCATCCAGTGCAAGCACAGTAACAAGCTGACACTTTCCAGAAACTGCATCTCATCCTTATATTTCCTCCTAAATACCTACAGGAGCATATCCTTGGTGCTCTGTTTGCTTTCCTAACCCTTCACTTCCTACAAATAGAGATTAAGGTGTATTTTTTTGTGAGTGGTGCAATGGACACATGTTTTGGTAATATATATGTTCTTTCTTCTCCTTCCCCTAATAAAACAAAAAAAGTAGGATCCCAGATATTATGTTTTCTAAGTTTTTATATAATATTAAGCTAAAGGAAAAAGCAAATTAAGGCTGTCAGTGGCCATGTCAGATACTATTAAGTACACAAAATTCCTAGTCTTTCAGACAGTGTGGGAATCAGATATCCTAGCTGGCCGGTATTCCACTGAAATTCAATACCCATTCACCCTTCAGTGTAGTAAGACACTCCTTGCTCAGGGTTGTTAGATCACACCATCCTCAAACACGCACCTATGCTGTTACACACAACTTTGTGCAGAACTTTTCCACTACTGCCTAAGACACTGAAAACAATGGTTTCTGTACCCAGCATACACATCTTACTTTGGAGAGCTGAGCAAAAAAATCATTTACCAATTTTCCCTTCCTTTGGGTTAACTTCCCTTCTTTCTGCCTACTACAGTAGTGGTTAGGAAACGCTTCTTTCCTCTTTGTTTCATTGCACAATTTCTCTCCGTAACACACTTTCTGAAGGCAGTTTCATCTTTCACACTGATTAAATGCAGTTGGACAGCAGGGAGTGTCTGTGATTAAGCGCATTGCTCAACAGCTGTTGTTGGACAGCTTTGGCAAGGCTCTCCAGGCTAGCTGGAGGGAAGAGCGAGAGGCACAGCAGAAACTGGGAGACTGACTTGCACTGAAGGGAAAAGAGTTACAAACCATCTAAATCCAAATTTAGCCTGAACAAAGGCTTTATATACTTTATCCATCCCTCTCAAGAAACCATTTCTGTAAACTGAATTAATCATGCATGATAAAAATAAATGATGCTATGTCTGAAACATGGAAACTGGAGAGACAGAGACAAGATGAGAAACAAAAGCCAGACAGAAACAGAACTGCAGATTAAAAAAGGCACAAGGTTTAATTAAACAACTTATCATGGGACACAGTGCCTTGCAGTTGCTGAAATTAATGTTAACCATCTATGTTCAGCTCTCCAGAGCCTTTTAGTCACTGTCACCTGTAGAGAGAGAAAAAAAACCAAACAACACAAACACACAAACACTCACTGGCTGAGTACATTCTTAGCATAGGTTTGCTGAAGTCAGAGACACCACACTAAGCCCATCTGCCAGTCCGATCTGCAAATATCATGACTGACCAGATATTCAAGAGCCTTTACATCAGGCCATATAACATCCTCTCAGGACTGCAAATGAAATTTAATTTTCCACGGTAATTTTACATTAAGAAGAAAGGAAAGCAAGGAGAAGCTAACAAGATTTCTCAGTTATTTCAAGCATGAAAATCTTTGATCCTATTTTAAAATGGAAACAAGTGCACTGTGGGAGAAAAGAAATGGGACAGCACAAAAGTTCTGCCTCAAAAAGTATTTTGCGTTGACCAGGTAGCTGTCCAGACTTGGTTTCTGACTCTGAAAAGAGGTGTGTACTCAGTGCCATGTCTCCTTTTTTACTAACATTTTCTTCTCCTGATGGGAACCTTTTTTCTTCCAGAGGCTCAGTTGGCAGAACTAAATACTTGGTTGTCTCCTGCTGCTTCAGTCCTTTTTCTGTTTTTCAAAGAACTACACACAAGCTTAAAGAAGCACGAAAATGAAATACAACTTCACATAGACAGTAATACAAAGTGTTACCAGCTGGGCACAAAAGACAATTTCTTAAAAATAAAATATTGCTCTACTGACCACCCACAGCAGCTAGCATGATTCCTACTATTTAGGATAGCAATCTATGACAGCTCTTCTTCTAAAAGCCTCTCATCTTCTCAGATACCAAAATACTAATTTGGATTATTTCACGTTTCTACCAGATCACTGAATAGAAGCATGAAAAAAACCTATCAGACCTACATTGTTTCCTTCAGCCTCCTTATTCAATTTCCTGTGCATTGGATCAAGTTCAAAAGACAATGCTAAAAATCAGATGAGGCTGACGAAAGGCCAAATGAATGGTCCAAGAATCTCTTTTATCCGTTAGCCACCTAAAATGCTGGCTACACATCTACAGAACATGAATGCAAGGAATGCTGTGAAAGGCGAAGGGCAAAATATTTACTGAGAAGGGTACAATAAGAGCACTCATACAGAAAACTGAGATGCTTTGATAACTAGAAATCTCTCTCAAATATTCTGTATTTCACTCCAGTCTTCCATTACTTCAGGATGGGTCAGTTCTATTGATAAATCAGGTCGATACTGACATATTTATAAATATGACACATTGATAAATCAATATGTCTTGCCATATGAAGATACACCCCATGATAATAAAAAAAGGCTGGAAAGGGATTCTTAAATTACCTAGTCCACTTCATTCCCTTCCTCTAGAGCACAATGGACCACATCTGTGTGAATCCTTAACATTTACCCAAACTGTTCTCAAAGAACTCCAGTTATGGAGATGCCCCAGCCTTCATAATTACTCTGCTCTAGGGTTTCACATTTTCATACTTGTAAAAAATATTATTGCAATATTTTTTAAAAATAAGTCCTTTGATCTCATTCCATCCACTTAAAATATACGTAAAAGACTGTGTTGGTAGCTTTTTATACCCTTGAAGACCTAAAGTCCTTCCTCCTGCCTTTTTTTTCCTTTAGACTTGCTAGTCCCAATTCTTCACCTTGCCCTGTAAGTTAGTTTTAGTAGACTTTTAATCAATCTTTTTCTTCTTTCCCTCAGAACTCTTCCAATGGACCACTGATTTTCTAAAATCCTGTACGCAAAACTGGATGTAGTATCTAATGGAAGTCTTATGAGTTCTGAGTAAAGAATGAGGACTTTGTGTCCTGCAGCTCAACATCCCATTTCTACAAGCCAATATATTGCTGCTTCCCTTGCCTTCCCAGCTGCATCACACTGTTAAATAATAAACATCTTGTGAGCCTCTACAGCTTCTCAATCATCCTCTCAAAAACTGTTCAGGATTCTCACTATTCTCATTAGTATTTAACTATTTCCACCTATTCATATAAGCTCAAATGTGTTCCTATTAAATTGCACAGTATTTCGCCATTTAATTTTTCCCATTTTCCAAGATTATTTTCTGAATTCTAATTCTGCCTTCCAACACTGTTTTCAGATGACATGAAGCTGGGAATGATGTCAGTGTCTGCTTTATAAACATATGGTCTATTGCATCATCCCAGTCATTACTGAAAAGCAGCATTGCAACAGTGGAGCCAACAATGAGAAGTTACAATTCTAGCCTAAAAAGCAAGGGTGGAGAAGAAAAAAGCTAATCATGAAGTTATTCTCTGTTGTTATGGCAATTCCGATTATGTCAGAAAACAGGATGCAAGGAAAGAAGTTCGTCTGGACAATATTCAACCACTTACTATCAAGGTTAAGGATTTTCAGCTCTTTCAAAGTATATCTCTGAGGAGATGAGAAAGAATATTGACGTTTGGATAAAGGACTTCATTCTTGATATTCTCCCTGTATAACAGTTTAGCATTTCTAACTAAAACATTTATTGTAAAAGAATGAACTGTCTGAACATATAATTGGAGGAAGTAAAAGAATAGTTTTACTTGGCTGTTGATTAATATGACATGTTTGACATTTGTTGTCTTTTCTTAACCTTGATAACGAACACACATGAAGAGAAAAATGTTCATCAAGAGCTTAATAAGTAATATAGCACGAAACACTTCTACCACTTAATTAATGCTATTTTTAATTGCTTGATATTTTTAATGTTTCCTGATTTGGAAACCCATCTCAGGTACACACTCCAAATTTGACCAAGGAGTTCCACTGCTTCCTCTGGCTAATCACACCAACAGCACCTTAAATCTGTACAACTATTTTATTCCATTTCTTTAAGACATTCACACATACTTCAAGCTTCTAGGCTAAGAAAACAGAGTTGATTTTAAACCCCAAATGGACTGCAGCTAATGAATTTTCAACATACAAAGTGAGAGATTACTTCAGACTCAGCAACAGTGTTAAGACACCCTGCAGATTTCACTGGCCACCTTTCTGTTACTGTTCCTTAATAATTTTTATTTTGTATTTTTAAACAGATTAAAGATCTTCTCCACGTATTTAGCAAACCAAAGCACATAATAGAAACATTAAACAAAGCTACCCTGCTAATTCACACACTTTTTAGAAGCGCACAATAGTATATTCCTTCCTTGGATATACAACACAAAGCACAAGTAACTTCCAAGGAGTCTTCAGCTTGTTTTTCTTGGCAAAGGAAAGTCTAACAAAAATTTTATACACAAATGTAAGAACTCAAAAATACTTTAGAAACAACACTACAGTCACTAATCACACTTAAAATTTAATTTGTCAGGAAAATACTGAAAAGTGTTCTCCATTTCTCCTTCCTTCCATTCCTCCTTCTTTTAACTTATAACTCCTGTTGAACAGGTTGTTGGTAAGACTCCTCCTCCTGTAAAACTGGAAAACATTCCTGAGGGCATTTTACTTGGCCACCTTTCTCAGCAATTCTCACATGACGCACGAAATATTACTGTGACGGGCATCAGGAGACAACTCGTGTTAGTCACCCCAGCGAACAGTGCATCACAAACAACTGCAGAAGGGCGATGGCTCTGCACGGCAGGGATGGATTGCATCACCCCCAACCCGCATGCACACAGCTTGATGTCTCAGCCAACAATCAGGGAAATCACAGAGGACATATCTTGCTTCTCAGTGTGGCAGGTTACCTAAACTCTTCTCTTAAGAACTGTTTGCTAGCATACAAAACTCAATTTTTGTAAATCCCTAAATAGTTAAGTAAGAATGCTAAGAATAAGGCAGCAAAACAAAAGTCATCGAAAGAGTTCTTCTTCCTCTAACCAATTGTTTTTCTCACAGGTATCTTTAGAAGAAGCCACCACCAAAACAACAGACCAACCTCAGTACAATGCACAAGGTCAAAACAGGCTGTTTTTGACAAATACAAGAGCAACCTAAGCACCTAATATTTCCTTCCTTCTGTCTGCTTCTCTATATGGAAAAATCAAACTAGGTTTTGAGTGACGTGAAAATACAGGAAAGTCAGTGAGTTTAGGTGATGATGGAAATGGTCAAAATATTATTCTGAGAACCTATTCACTTAGCTGCCCTGAAAAATACTGTTTATCTATCTGCGTAGTTTGAATGGCTCATCAGAACAATTTTACCCAAGGAGGTATTAGACCAGAAATCCCTAACCAAACTTTAAAGTAATTTGCTAGGCATCTTCAGTGTTTTAATTCTTTCTTCTGTTTGATAAACTTTTATTATCCATCTCTACCTCCCTCCAGGGTCCTAACACTTCTCACTTGACAAAAATC
Source organism: Cnemophilus loriae (assembly GCA_013397755.1). NCBI lineage: Eukaryota > Metazoa > Chordata > Aves > Passeriformes > Corvidae > Cnemophilus > Cnemophilus loriae. The sequence goes on along the minus strand of VZTF01004374.1, from coordinate 858,901 downwards.
TGGTTTCCATTCCAAGTAACACATGCATTTCATAAAAATTTTTATTCTTTTGACATTTATCTTTTTTCCACCCAGGGGAAACTCTGGCTGTGTATCCTTATGGTATAACCCAGCCAGAATCTATAGGGAGAGATGAAGGAAAGGAAACGCCAGCACTAGTACCAAGTGACAGTTTTGTGGGTTACTTCTGGATGATTCTATCAGCTTTCATGCAGAAAGTGAACACTTACTCTCTAACCCATAAACACTGGAGAGTACTTTTCCTTCACGACAGTAACTGTGTGGCAATCACCAGCCTCAAGCCAACATGAAAAGCAGATGGTATGCTTTCAAGAAGGCTGAGACTCACATCAAGAAAATTCTGTGCATCACTATCAAATTTTAGGGAAAATAAAACTTTCATTTTAAACTGGGTCAAATCTTTGAGCAAACTGCAGAACAGAGGGGACCAAAAGGGGTTTCAAATTGGAGCAATCATAATTTCTTCATGACTTGTTAGATTTAAACAATCACTCCTGCTCTCTCACGGTATCAAGGTATTTTCTCTGTTGCAGACAGCTATTTTTAAGAGACTGACTATTTCCATGCCTCTCCTCTGAAGGTACTAAGGACTAATCTTGGGTGCTAATTCACACGAAGGGACAAATCATCTGCTCTCAGCACAGAGCAATGGCCGGGAAACTTACCTTATCACTGTCTAGCGTGTTCTGGGAGGTTCGTGAGGCAATTGAAATAGTGTCAGGCTGGCTGCTGCCATCTCCCTGACTGTCCAGGTCCTCGCCATCTCTGCAAAGAGTTAAGTTTTCATTACGAGAATAGTACTGTGTTTGTAACACGTTAGTTAAACAAGTTAGACACTCCTAATGTGGCAACAGACACCAAATTAACTGATGCAAGAATCAAATACTCAGTATTTAATACTCTGTTCTCTGCTGTAAGAGAAGAGATTCATTTGCAAGGCATACATCATGTAGAATTAAGGCAATAACCAGTGAGCCAGGACTATGGCAACAAACTTGCACAGTCACTTAGCCAAAGCTAGCAAGGAGGACACTTGGTCACACACTTCGAGCTTCATGAAAGGAAAACCAAGGACCTGAATAATACACACAGAATTGCAAAAACCTGAAATGTACAGCTATCCTGTACTGCAGTTCCAAGTCCCTTCTGTAATGGCTCATTTACACAAGTCAGGGACTGTTCAGAGCAGAAATCCCAACAAATTCAGCACTGCAGGAAACTGTAAATTAATGATAAGATAAAGCTGGACAAAATGACTCTTGCTTTTGTCCAATTCACTGAAAGTCATTTGAAATTCAACACTACAGAGGAAAGAGCACTGTTGTGTACGTAGAGATCTCCGATTATTTGAAATACTACTTACCTTCTTCCTTTCTGTTTTGTTGTTGGTGCAGTTTTGGGAATGTGGATGGGCTCTTTCAATGCTCCTTTCAGATGAATAGTCCTTTCTTGTATCACTTCCCGGATGTGTTTGATCCAGTCCTGTTTATTCTCTATACTGGATGCCTTTGATATGCAAAAGAAACAAAACCCCCACAACGGACCATTATAGCTGAGAAGATCCACACATACAGTCAGCTAATAAACACAAAGAGGAAGGCATAAAGAATGACTTTGTGAAAAATTTTTGAAAACCTGAACGGAGAAAAGGAAATTCTAGCTGGCTGTCTTCATTTTGAATTGCCAACAGTACTTTACACCTCTCGACGTTATTAATATTGGTAATTTAAAAACCATTTTAACCTAAATTCAGAGTTTACTTTTGTAACTTGAAGACTAAAGCCCTGTATGCATCTCATGTGAGACAGGGTGGATTGGTTTACTTTAAGAATTCCAGTAATAACACCTTGAATACCAGTATTTTAAACTCACTCAACATTTTAGGTCAAGATAATAACCTACCATTACCGGCAAAAAAGTTAACTTTTACTGCAACACATGTACTACGCCAACACATTACATGTATTACTCTTCCCACTTTTTGATAGATATCTCGAGGTGGAAAGCTAATTTAGGGATTGTATTTTAATTACTGCCTGCAACATATCTATTTTTTTAAATACTCCAGAAATTACTTGATATCCACCTGCCCGACTCATAATCTGATTGTTTAGTCCAGTTTAACCCTGCACCTGAAATGCTACCAAATATAAATACTATTGCAGATCTAAAGAAATTATTATATATAATATTTCCTACTTAATTGCTGTCTCCTGAAATAACTGGCTTCAAATATATTATAAATATTTAATATATTATAAATATATAATAACCAGGAATTCTAAAGGGATGAAAAAAATTGTAGGAACAGATGGACAGGTAGAAGAAAGAATTTTGTTTTCTTTTACAAACAAAAACATTTAGGAAAAGAAGCTAAACATGACCCTTTAAATAATATTTTATTTAGTTTTTCATGGAATTTACTTCTAATATTAATGAACTACGGAAGTGCTTGTTTCCAGCCTTCAAAAACAAACAAACAAAGTCCACAAAATCGTTGAAGAGCTTGATGTATCATAGAAGTTTTCTAAATATCCTATGCACTAAGTAAAGCACAGAACAGAAACACCTTAAAGTGATCTTATGTAGAGAGTCCTTAATTAAAACCTCTTATTCTGCTCTGCCCTGGGAGGATCATTTCAGGCTGCAAAGCACTGTCTGTGAAATTACAGGAACATTAAAACTGAAAGAAAATCTAGTATTTATTAATGTTACATTTAATTTCCTTGCATTCCTTGGCTGCTGCCAGAAAGCTAATGTAAACTTTTCTTAGCCTGTAATTCACAAGGAAAAAATATAAATTTGAGTATTGACATGTAAATTGGAGAGGCCATTTTTAGATGACATTATTGAGTATTCACTATGAATATACGTGAAATCACAAACAAGTTTAATATTAGGTGTATTAACTTATAAATGGGACAATGAAATTTGTTTCAGCTCAACAGAGCTCCTCGAAATATGCCAGATTACTCATTAGCTGCTTACAGTATTACAAAAAAGGTTCTTCAGTTGAAAAGTAGTCCCAGGATACATACCATAATCACAAGAAAAACTGATTTAGCCATTCTCCTAGCTAGGCAAAGAGCACTACTGACACCTGTAACTTGCCCAGACACAAAATTTATAGGCATTGCATGCACTTTCATTACCAGAGGCAAGTAACTTCAGAAAAACTTGTAGCCCACAGAAAGACATAAAAATCTTTAGCAGTGTTTGTTTTCTGCATAAAAATACGGGTCATGAGAAACAGCATTGCCAACAAGCAGTGACGACTTGAGCGTGAAAGGTAACACCGATGCCATCATTTCTTTGTGGCACCAGTTCCCTGTCAGCTAATTGCTGAAGTCTTCAAGCTTATGGAAATCATGGGATCAAACCTCTCCCTACCACGATTTGCGAAAGCAGGTTTGTTTAATCCTTCAGTAGGCTACAAAGATTCTGCTCTGCTGTCAGGCCACATGAGTTAGATATATATACACCACCACCTCTGCACACACACAGAAAATTATCTGTCTGCAGCTGTCTCTCTCAAAGCAGGAAATCACTTGTTGCTTTCCCTAAACCCAAATACCAACAACAAGACTTGCTATAGGCTAAAAGTACATCTATTAAAATTACCTTGAGAACAATTTTGTTGTCGGAAGTTGGTGTCCTTCCAACCCATAGAGCAAACTTGCAGGGATCTCCTTCTACATGTTCTGTGACACCCAGTTCAGAAGTCTGGAATTAAGAAAAATTTGTTAGGACTACACGGAATTTCTTCTCAGAAGCCGTACAGGCATGCCAATATTCTACACAATTGAGCACTGCTATGTAAAGAGATTTTAAGAACCTCAAGGCTAACTCATCTGCTAGAGAGAATCCTTTATTCTGGTGGCAGTGTTGAGATCTCTTCAAAAAAGGAAGAACTGCAAGCTTAACAGTCTTTTTTATGAAGTGAAAATAAACAATGACACTTACAATCTGAATACCGAATTGCTTATTTTAGTTTTTGGACTTGACAGTAAAAGCCTTATAACTCTAAAGAAGATGCTTGGCAAAAAGTAAGTTTTGGCTTCTCTCTCTGTTCATTTCCATTGGAGAACACTCACTAGTTACTGATTTTTATGCTTTCTCTCAGATAAGATATGCTTAAGAATTCTCTCGATATCTTCTAAAACTCTAGTCTCTTCTCTGTCAAATGAGCCTTTCCTAGTATGTTTCCTTCCCTCTGAAACAGACGAAATAATTCAGAAACGCAGTTTCCCTTGGAGAATTTTGTGAGACAACTACATGAACAATAGGTCTTTGGGAATGTTCTAATGTCAGACCTTAATAGCTAATTATCATCCAAAATGTTTTCACTTTCTGACTGGAACAATATCTCACTCATGTGAATTGGCTTCCACTTTAAACAATTCATACAGGCTCTGTTCCAAAAAAAATTATAAACTAAGAAATACAGCTCAAACTAAAAGAACCCTCACTCCCCAACAGCTGCTAAGTATTCTCACATGATTAGAAGCTGTATTTTTACCCTCATACACATCATCACTAGCACATACACAGTTCAACACAAGAGGTGCTGGATACCTAGTACCTGAGTAAAGGTACTTTTTTTTTGTCTCACTTGGATGCCAACTTCGGATTTTTTTTTGTTTTGGTGGGTGAAAGCTTTTTCTTTTTTTTTTCTTCTAAAATAATCCCAACCCAACACATCTACCCTTCCATACACAACTGCCTGTGCCCAATAGGTAGCTGAGCAACACAGTTCTCTGCAAAGGACACTGGCAGTGTTAAAAGTCTGCACGTGGCTCCAGGACAGGGTTTTGGTGGGTGAACCATTGTGAGTTACTGGATACACGGAAACCACACTATACACGGAAACCACACTGAGGTGAGGAAGCTCCCAAACAGCCAGTTACTGGTGACTGGGCGAGTGTTCTGTCAAAGCAACACCTGCTTGCCTTGTTCCCACAGCCCTCCTTAGGCATTTGCTTTTGGACACTTAATCTCTTGCCAAAGGAGTTCATTAACACGTTCTGCCACTTATATATATCATGCCATTGAGTATCCTGTGCTGGGGAAACCCTGATGGTCATCATGCCCAAAGCAAAGACAAAGACCTCATTTTCGTAAAGCCACCTTCCAGAAGTAAGGCACAGGATACCATACAAAAAAGATTTTTAGCTCAAATCAACACGCATGTTTTCAAAATATGCCTTTTCTAAAGGTCAAACTATAAGAGTTGCTATAATAGTAAGCTGCACTACAGGATATTTCGCCAGATAGAATACGACAACAAAAAGAATCCTAGCATTCTAAAAATGAGGTACAATTGAGAGTCTTCAAGATTTCCATCAGCTTCTCTAGGACCTAAGACTATTACTAAATTCCTCCAGAGGAATTGACATGACAAGTTTACAGAACTGATTTTTCAGTTCTGTCCCCTCTCCCACATAATCCCTTGGCAGCTATTGCTATTTCCAATACACCAGCATTTTTTCGTAGTTTGGGTTTTTAAGAGCACCAAAGAAAGGTGTGATCAACAAGCAGCTGAAGCTCTGTTACCTGCTAGCTATCTCGTATCAGGAAGGAAAGCAAATGCTGGAAATGAAGTGACAGAATATGCAAAGAAAGATACAGAAAAAAAGAGGGTTTTTTTTCACCAACCTGTTTTACCAGTTTGGACACAGAAGTGGGAAGAGAATGAATGAAGGAAAAGGAACAGAAGCACAGAGAAAAGACTCAGTATTTATACCATCTAGACTTAGTCATCTATCCCAATAGGATCAATACAAGAATAATGTTTTCTAGAGCGTAATTCTGAGAAGAAAATTAATTTCAAGTACTTGCTCTGAGCTATTTGGTATAAAAGCTAATCTTGCCTCTGACAGATGCAGAGCAGGCCATGGGAGACTGTCTTGCCACTTGGCTACCTAAATTTCTGGAGTGTGAATACTGCTCTCACCCAAGTCATCCAACAAGATAGGAAGGTAAGGATCTGAATTCTAGAGTCACATTTTGTAAAGCATATATGCTACAGATAAGGAAAGCAACAGTGGAGGTTTTGGGTCTTGTTTGTTTGGTTTTTTGGGGGGTTTGTTTGTTTTCAGGGTTTTTTTTGTTTGTTTTGGGTTTTTTTTTGTTTTGGTGGGGGTTTTTTGTTTTGTTTTTTTGTTTTTTAATGGGAAGAAAAACATTTCCACCTTTACATTCTTTCAGTAGACCATAAGTACTATAATTCTATTTGCAGAACTTTATTGTAAGACTACTGGTCTCAGCAAACATTTTGGAACGAACTTTTCCAAAACAAAGTTCTTGCCTTCCCCAATGTTATAGATGGTTAATAAGAGTTGGCTTTCGTATGTTAAGAAGAGGTTAATAAGGGGGAGAGTTAAATTGTTAATTACATGTTGGATTAATTAGTTATAAGGTTAGGTATAAGTTGTACGTTGTATTTTGACAAAGTTTCTTAATTAGAGTACGTAATGTGTATAAGGTTGATTGTTGTATGATGTATTCCCTGCTAAAAATCCCTAGTTTGTATTGTTGTAAAGTTTAATTATTTAAAATCCCTATTAAACAATGGGGGCAAGATGGCGGACAGGGCTGAGGGCAGCTTCCAGAACATTCTCGGAGAAATGCCAATCAAAGGATCAATCAAGGAAAGGTACCTCCCAACCCCTAGACCGAGCATGCCCAGAGAGGATGGGCTAACAAGAGCCGCCTAAAAGGCGTGGAAAGAGGAGGAGTGCTAAGCACCTCCAGTCCTCTGATTGGTGAAGATCATATACAAGGTATCAAGATTCTTGATTGGCATCCCCAAGGCATAAAAGGAGCTGCACCAACCCCCAAGGCTCGTGCCTCTACCAGACCCGGCACACACCCAGCGCTGTCCTTTTGTTTCTCAGGTTGTCCCCAACTGTTATTTTTGTTAATAAACCTTTTAAAATTTTTAAGAGTGAGTTTCATTTCTCACACCCAATCAGTATGTGTAGAATATCCACTAAAATGAACCCTTAACAGCAATAGTAAACAAGAAAGATGAAGGCAGCTCATCAACTCTTTCCATCCTTCTGCTTTATACGAAGAAGTGTTACAGAATCTGCAATCAACACACAATTAAGACAAAACCAGTCCAGCCCAAAATTGATTTACATTTGACCTGACGCACCAAGACTGACATGTACCCTTCAGTAGCTGCTTTGAGCCTATCCTTTCGCCTCAAAAGCAAGACAGAGCACGACAAAGCACCAGAGTTGCAAGATTCAGTCTATACATTCCAAGGCTGTTCTTTCAGTGCTCTGTAATAGTTGTTCAAGTTCTTCAGGCACATTTAAATCACCTGAGCCTAGTTGAAGCCTAATGTAGACAGTTTTGTAAATATGATCAATTGTTCTCCCATACTTACAAACAGTTTGCTCTTGTAAATGTACTTGCTCCTTCCGCTGGAGTCCTTTACTTCTTTACTGAAAACCAAGGACATCTCAAAAAGGAAAAGGTGCCTCTCTCTTCCCTTTCGAATCAGAGTTTTTGGGTCCCACACTTGGAAGGATTCTTGAAGGATGAGCTCTCCCTGAGATTCTATATTTTCATCAAAGCCTAAAAACAGAGTGAAAGATTCACCATGAAAAGTTGGTAATACAAGTAACATAAAAAGCACAGCTTCTGTTCATTAAACTATATGATTTTTTTCCTCCCTGATACAATGTCCAAAAGATGGGATTCCAAGAAAACAATACTAAAAACAAGACTTGATTTTAACACTGCAATATACTAAATGTAACTGTAGCTCAAATCTGCTTCTAAATTTAGACATCCAACTGTTAAGAACGTAATCAACTCTTCGGGCAGTATTTTACCAACAAATGAGAGATCTGTCTTTGTCAGCTTCTGGTAACCTCTTCTGTGATGAAAATGATTTCTCTTCGGAGCTTTCTGCCACTGTAGGAAGTAAGCAACTTGCAAAGACACAGAGCACATCAGGTTCTTCTGAGAGTGGCAAGCTCCAAATGCCACATTTTCTGGAGGTACACCTTCTTTACCATGCGGGCAATGAGCACAAAAATGTGTTCCAACTGGGGATGAAAAAACATGGCAGCTTGGAGCTCTTGGCATACAATCAGCCTGCCATTGGTCATGCCAGAATTGATCCACAATAAACTAATTACCAGCTGGATCACTTGCATTGAGACATAATGAAAAAAAGATGAAGACTGAGAATACCAACAATTTAACTTCCATTTTAGTGGTACCATGTTCTCCCAGTTTAATACACAGCTTTAGAGTTGGAGGGTAACAAAAACTATCTACCATACTCTCCTGAGTGGTATCAAAACGTATTTTAAATAGACACTGGTTGCCAGTTCTCATGTTCTAAACAAGGCAACAGTATGGAGAGGATCAGAGGCAAGTTCCGTCAGGATATTCATTCCAAATCCTCCAGAGACATAAAGAGGAAATGTGCTCACTCACTATATTTGTCCAACATGGGATGACTCAACAATATACGCATGATTTGTTGTAAAACTAACTTATGTAAAAGATTAGGATATTCTCCAGAGTCACATTCCCAGTGTTAAAAGATTATTACCAAAGCTGGTCAGCCTTTATACTAAGGCTATCTTGTGAACAAGCATCCTGTAAACTGATCAACATCCCTATTGTTTAAAGGAACAGAGGTGATTTGGAGCATTCACACGATCAAGGATCACATGTCAAACCAAGGTGAATTTTACAGTAACTAGCACAATACTGGAAATTCCACGACAAGCTGCATGCTACTACTAGAAAGCAGAAGGCAAGAAAAGGTATATTGACTAGAAGCACTTATAAGTATTTATTCAGCAGCTGGAGAGTAATAGGGCCCTGCTTTTTTCTCAAAAAATTTAAATGCCCAAGAAAAACACTTTTATTACTAAATGTATGATTGCACCATTATAACATGATAATGTGCCAATTGCAAAACAGATTTTGGCAGAAAGTTGTTCTAAGCACATAGATGCATTACATCCAACCTCCACTGTCTGCCATGAACATGATTATGCTGGCTTGGGCTTGGGCTAAATTGGCTTATGCTGACATTTTACTGCCAGAAGATAGATTTCACTTCAACCAGAAGTCTGTTATGGAACAGGCAGCAAACAGATGTGAAAAAGACAAACTTCCTGGAGACAATTATTTGATGCATAAATCAGCAAAATCACCAATAGTACACTCATGTGCCTCATATAAAGAAGCTAAGGATACTGGTTGGAAAATGTAGCCAAAGTCAGCACATCTGACCAGTCACCTATTGCATTTTGGGTGAGTAGTGGACTACTCATTAGCCTACATGTTTTTCAAATCTGCAGTGGCACAGCTACAGATCAAGATGAAAGAACACTTAAAAAATTAACAAAACTGTACCAGTTGTCTGTAACAATTAATTTTCCTAAATAAGTATGCATCTTATATAGCCCCCCAAAAATGGTATGAAAAATATAAACCCAGAGAAAAGAACATGTTCACAAAACAAAGTTAATCTGCAGCACACAATGAAATTGGAAAGGCAGCTTGAATCCTACCTTCCAGCATGCTGAGGTGCATGGCATCATTGGCTCGCTTTGGCACACTAAGCATCACCTCCAGGCCATCCTTAATCTCACCTTTACCTTCTTCACAGCACGTGAGCAGCTCCTGCAAAAGACAAGCAGACAAAAGGACTCTCTATCACTTATTTCTATACTAATATAACCGATAACCAAAGAATACTTCTAACAAACCAAAAATCATTTTTGACACCTAAAATCTTTTTGAAATTCTCACTCTGCCAATGACATGACAGTATACTTTGTTTCTATTCTGATCAGTTCTTCAAGGAGCAGCCCAAGCTATCAGGGAACCACTTCTAATTTAAACAGGATTATCTGCTAAATAAGAAATCTTTGAAAGTTATGTTAAGAACAAAAGTTTTTTTGATAAGCACAGACACAGTTATCAGATGCTGTGCTACATCACAGCCCAGAACAATGCAGCTGCCAAGCCATGAAGACGGTGGAAGGCAGGGCAGCACAAAGGAACCCCTCCTGCCTCCCATGTCAGTAACCGCTCCACTTCACCAAACACCTGCTCTGTACAACTGCTGATAAAGAGAATTTACATTGTTTTATTCTAAGTATTCCATGAATGACTCTATTCTGTGTTCGCACAGTTAAAAGCAACCTATAGACAAAACTTTTCAATACAAACAAGCATTAACTAATGGACAGAAGTTAGAGAATGGAACATGCTGAAGTGTTGTAGTTGAATTTAGGGCATACAGTTCTCTGCCCATTCAACATCCCACAGATTTAACATAACAGCGCCTGAGCTGATATTCAAATTTCCTCACAGCCTTTAAGCATTTGAACAGTATCAAGATAAAACGTAGGTTACGTAACCAAAAGGGCATATTATGTTCCTTCTGTTATTCAAAAGGCCTACTTAATTCATTCCCTCAGGTTAAATTCCTTTTCCCTTTTTTTAAAGGGAAAGCCATGTGACTTCTACTATTATCATCACTACATTATTTTTATTTAACTGCCAGTACCACCATCGCAGCAAAACAGTACATGATCACACCTAAATTTTGCATGACAACTCAGCGGAATAGTGAGAGTAACTAAATATCTCTCAGAGGCATAGAAGACAAGCAGCTTCAATACCATTTGGAAAAACAAGCGAAACTTTCAGAACTATAAAATGTTTCATCAATCATTCAAGTTTTAGGCTCTTAATCCTTCCATGCTTTACATCTCTCTTCTTACAGAAAAAAAACCAAACAAAAAAACCCCACAAAAACAAAACCAAACAAAAACCAAAAACAAACAAAAAATCAAAGAAAACCCAAAAAAAACCAAACCAAAAAAAACCCCCAAAAAACCCCAAAAAAACCACCACCAAAAAAACCCCCAGACAACCCAGAAATCCAGCAACCACCAGACAAATCCATTTTACTATGCAGCAAAGACATCTGGCTCTGCAAACACTGGTGAAACCAATCTATCCCACCACTTCCATAATGGAGCAGGCTAAGGCATATTAATATGGAAACCAATAATAATTGCTGGATTTAATACCTCAAAATTTCTGAAATAGCACAGCCTAGAGTATTTTTGAAATTATAACTTGACTAAGTTGCAACTCTTTGCAAGCGGAAAACAGATAATAAGCTTCAGTGCAAAATGACAGATTTGTTTCCACCCAACCTGACCTGAAATAGCCTCTAATGTTTGTCAGAAATTTCAAAAGCAGTCACACATGGTTGTTCTCAAGTAAAAAGGGGAGACACAGGTCAGTTACAGAGCTTTTGTAGGCTGCTATAACAAAACAAGCATTGCCACCTAACAGAGACCCAGCATAGGCCAAGAACACTGCCGCTCACTTGAGAAGACATCTGTCCACTGAGTGAAAGCTCTAACTACAGGGTTCCAAAAGTTGTGCTTATTTTAACAGCTACTATTTACTCGACATTTCCAGGCAACATTACAAATAACAACTCTTTGTGCAACAGCTCTACAGGTACAGTCACTATGTGTGTATATTTACTGATACACACATATATTTATATATCTTATAGGTATTTTATATTATAGTTTTATATAGAAATAAACATATTAAATTATTATCTATTTTACAGTACTTAATACCATCAGCGTAGCTACCGGCTTGCCAAAATTTGGTGTAGAAACCATTACAAAAATGCATCCATATAGCCATGAATTACTTTTTTACCCTGGAAATGCAAATTATATTTTCTACATAAACATCAGTAGACAGGTATATTTTTTGATTTACAGAAATCTGGACAAAAAGCTGCTTGTTTATGCCTTCTTTAATTTTCAGTTGAAATTTTGCAGCAGCATTTGAGGCTGCCCAGAATGCTGGAGACTCGGAGAGCAGAGTAGAACAACCCTCCTGATTTCAGCAAGAGCTTTGCCTTCTTAAGAACAGCAGAATCAGATGAAGAACCCTGAATTAATACTGACCTTTAAAAGAAGCTGATATTTTGTTATCCTTTGGACAGGTTTGATAAGGTAAGAGGAGATAGAGTTGGCCAGTCCGTGTCGTTGTTGTATCTCCTATACGGAAAAAGCAAACATTTGAGGACTGTGAGCACCAACACTCAGATATAAACTGTTTTGAGGGATATGCAACAATATATATTAACTACAAATTCTATTTTAGCAAGAAAAAAACCCCAAAAACCCAGGATAACCAGATATTCCAGGCACAATGAATCATTATGCTGTCCATCTACCTGCTCACTTGGTACAAACAGAAGATTATTACCTCCAAGAGTACCTGGGAAACGTTTCAACAAACCTAAATACAAAGAGCAGCAATGAGGGACATAGAGCGTGTGGCGACACCTTTTTTAAAAACATTAAGATCTGTGCTTTTTTTGCTACTTGCAAGAGAGGAAAAACCCTCACATTCCAGTGTTACAGGGAAGAAGCAGGAGCACCAGGAAGGCTGAGGTGGAGGTTTCTCAGCATCCCCTGCTATTTCGGTGCCAACAGCCACAGATGGCCTCATCCCCCACCAGAGGGAGCACCGAGTAACAGTTTCTGACTGAAGGTTAGCAAGCACTTGAAAAGAAAATAGCCACTTACAAATAGAAAAAAGAATGACCTCCACGAAACTGAAGGTGGAAAACAGAATTATCTGATAGCTAGATGGGATGACTACAGACTTCAGGTATTGATTTGGGCTGAACTTCACTGATAGGGTCTGCCATTTATCATAGCACTGGATGTATTTTCATCAAGTAATTTCAAACAGCAAGTTATGCCACACAGCTATGTGCCCTCTAACCATGATTACAGTATCAGAAATTCCCAAAATGGGATACTCATGATATTTTCACACGGACCAGTGGTGTCACCAATGGAAGCTCTCGAGTTCTCTGTGCACAGAATTAGGTCTTCACACTTCTAGTATACTTTTGGTGGATTAGGGGATGGAGAGCTCTGGATACACTGGTAAAACAGATGGATCAAAGGAGGTGGTGGCAAGAATTTATTTTTAATAGTTTTATCAGAGCTTTGTGCTATTTTTTAAAATGGTATTTACTAAGTTTTTCCTGGAATTTTTTTTTGGTCATATCTACCTGATTTTCTGTAACTTACCTGCTCTTCTTCAAAACACTGAAAACTTAACAGTGGCTTCATAGAAAGACTTTGCTTTAAAATGTTTAGAAACCCCCCTTCCTCAGTGATTAGGCTTTTGAGATTAACCTCAAGAGCTTCAGGGATTTCCTCTACTTCCCTCTACTTGTACAAACAAGGCTAAAAAAATTATGGCGTCATTACACAGCTAGTGGCTCAGCTGGGGAAAAAAAATGGAAAGAGAGCACTCTAATTGAATTGACTGTTAATACATGTTCAACCAAAACTCATTCACCGTGGCCAAAATTCCTCCCTCTAACACATCTACATTTTTGTCACTTTTTAATGCAGAATATTACATGTATAGACCAAGGAACTTTGGGACTGAATAAGGAGGTTTAGCCCTTCCAAATAACAGCAGTCAATTAAATTACCACTACATGCAATTACAGTTTAAAAGTGCTCCAAAAATTTAACCAAGATTTCTATCTTGATTACATACAATGCAAACTAAGCACATCAAAATGCTAAGATTTGCAGGATGCGCTTGTGTGAGCTAAAGATTCATGTCTCGGTTGTTGTTGCCAGAACCTGCCTCCAGTTCTGAACCACTCTGATATGTGACAGCGACTTTCCACATCTGATTTGACAGCTCTGTAACACCAACTGAGCAGTGGAAGCTAACCATGTGAGATACAGGATTGATTTTCTTAAGCCGACAGCTTAATAAATTGCAGCGTTATTAACAGGAAACTTGCATTTTCTTAACAAATCAGGCACTCAGCAAAACTGCAAATACAAGAGTCAAACAGCCAAGGCGTGCTTTTAAGATGGACACGATGTACTTACATCAAAGTATGCTCCCGCATGTTCTAATATCAGCTGAGTGGAATCTGGCTTATTTTTACAGTAGGTAACGTACATCTGGAATTTGTCTGCCTGCAGAACAAAATGCAAATTTACACAGGTTATCAGAGAACATCATTCCTGCCTCGAAGTTTTTACACCGTTATCAGAGACTTTATCTTCTCTATCAAGAAACTGAGCTGTACAGAATTATATTCCCATTCAAACTGGCAGCATAAGAATATATAGCAGGCAAACAAGACTGAAAACAACAGAAATTTATACAAAAGTAGGTTATTCAAAGCTTGGACAAATCAAATCCACACACAGGTTTAGGCAACTTGCATACACTTCAAGAGCAGCTAAGCACTGGCATCTGACAGGAGGGCCCTAATTGTTGTTTTCTCAGTTAAAAATACACACATTTTACTTGAATTTGAAGGAAGAGGTACTTTTACAAATCAAAGAGGGATCTGAGAGCCAGAATTTGTCCTTTCATGCCTCCTATCTCCCTTTCTACTTCTAAACGTAAGTCTGACTTCATTACCCAAGTCACGAAGCAATGTCCAACATCTTCTGGTAACTGTTCGTATTTTTCCAACTCCTTGAGAAATATACTGTGGGTATAAAAGAAACAAACAGTACAAGGCACATGAAACATGTTCATTACAGCAAATTGTTTGGATCTACTGTCTGTGAACAAAGGCCATTAGAAAACTTTCTGTAATACCAAAGCATGAGGTAAGGAAATGAAGATAACTGGAATAGATAAAAATGTGTAATAAAAGTACTAATATAAAATAGAATTTAACAAAAATTCTGATGAGAAAATCAGAAATTGAAACAGCAGACATGCAGCTAATACATAAGAATACACAAAAATTTAGTAATTGCTGTTGTTCTCTATCAAGAAGATTTCCTACTGTTTTGTTTCAAGAAAAGCCTTCATCTCAATTTTAAAAAACCTCAAACCTTGCTTCTTGGATACTCAAGTTCTCAAGTTAACACAAAGCATACAAAGAACTGTAAAATCAGGGTCTGGAATACGCTAGGTATATTTTATTACTTCAAAGAATCGTAACCCAATACAAATGTGTATACAACCAATGAAATAACAAAGAAGGAAGATTCAGAGCAAGACTTTTGTACACAGATCTCCCTAGGAACCACGCCATTCAGAAGAAATGGAGTGGACAAGTCTCTTCCATGCTCCATATGCAAGTAAATGTAATGATGCTGGGGCATCTCCACAGAAGCTATGAAGAGCCAAGAAAGAGCTGGGAGCCCTACTCTTTCCCACTAACAGCTGCACTTGGATATCAGGAATGAGGGTTCTGAAAGAATGACAGAGCCGTAATGTTTGACAGAGTGTAATGTTTGTATTTTACTGAGTCCAGTAGTTTTCATCTCTTTAGAACAACTGATAAACCTACAACAAAATTTTGGTGTATCCAAAGAATTCCTTAAGTGTTGAAAGATGCCCAAAACTGAAAAATACAATTTCTAATGGTGTACCTACCTCTCTGCAAAAAGCAACAGCTGAAATAATTTAGCAATGCAAGAGGAAAAGCTTTAGATTTTTTTAATGGAAAAGCATTCATTATAGATAAACACAATATTTTCATTAGGAAATCCCTCAGGTCATCATTTGGATTTAGCAGTAGTATGGAAATGGAAGATAAGTCACTCACTTATTGTGGAACTCATAAATTTCCTGCATGTTTCCAAAGATAATGTGTTCTTTGTTTACAATACCAGGTGGGATCTCCTCAACTCCACTTGTCATTTCCCATAGATATGTCTGCCCAGAACAAAAAAGATGTGTGAAAAGTGATGATAAATTCCCAACAGACATAGCCAGGTATCTGTAAGTATGCATTCCTGGAGAGAAATTAGGCAAAGATCACACAGCAGCATCATCTCCAATTGTGACAGCGCCTGTTGTGTCAAATATACCTTGTGATTTTGACAGTGAAATACAAGTTCTAAAACTGACAATTTAACATAGTCCCTGAGACTTCATCATTTAAAATGCATAGTGTTCTTGACAACCTCTAATGCTTCAGGATATTCCTTATCAAGGTCATGTCTGCAGTCTAGAAGTTCATGCTTTGCGCAACAGCTACCACTGAACATTAGTTGCTTCAGCATAACAATTACTGGGCACTTTTCCATGGAATCTCACTGAATCTCTATTCAAAAAGTCAGCTAGTAGCAGAACATGTGATACAGATAATAAGAGAATTAGCACAAGCTCTTCTCTGTTGCTAGCGAAGCAAATAAAGTAAACCCCTCCTTTTTCCCTCCTCTCTCTAAAACAAAAACCCCACACACGATTATGAATTGGGAAAGGAACAAATACTGAAAACTCAGTACCGACAAAAGCAAAACATATAGGGTGAATTCTTAAATGGCTGTTATCAGATGCAATTCTAAATTTCTTCTTAACAGCAGTAAAATTACTTAATTTGGTCCTATGATTCCAAACCAATCATGCTCAGCTGTTGAAACCAGAAGGAAACAGAAAGCAACGGATTGAATCCCGCCTTCAAAGATTAGTGAAAAAAAGAAAACTCACATCCATGCATTCCCGGAGGTCTCTTACGTAAGCCTTTTCTGTCTGAATTAGCTCAGCCATAATGAACCTTAGGTGACAACAGAAAGAATAATCAAATCTCAGTCTGTTAGATCACTATGAATGCATAATAACCAGAATACATCTTTCTCCTTATCAGCTTTTGCTTTTCCACTGCAGCAAGAAAAATCTGAGAACTGAAATGTGAAGAGAGACAACAGAGGAAGGAAACCTAAGAGGTAACATCCCTCCATTACTAACCAGGACAAACACAAATGGGGAAGGAGATGAAATTTTTTCTCTAACACTTTTCACTGCTACAGTCATTTAACTTTTGTCTTGCTTCCTCCCCTTACACATTTATTTCACATTATTTCTAAAAAGGAAAAAAAGCATGTTAAAAGAAGTCTAACAGTTTTGAAAGTTTAAGATTCTGTCATGCTAGAATTATCTGTGAGAACAAGCATATGAATAAATGGCAATAGGAGATAACTGAGTACTATCACTCTCTTTTTACCATGTATACGATTTCTAAGCTGCCAGACAAGCCATGACAGTTGTTTCATTATCAGGATTGATTTACGCATTCTCATTGATTAAAAATAAATAAATGTATTACTCTTTCCTGCGAGCAGACTTCCGTTTTTCTTCGTTAAGCTCATGAGCAGCATCACGCAGTTTCACCTCTGACCCAGGGACACTGGCTGGGATTATATCCAGCTGCAAGCTTTTACTCTTTATTAAAGAAAGGAAGAATTGATTAAGGAAGGAGACAGGAGGAAATGGTAGCTAAATCAAATGCAAGTAAAGCTTGTTTGTCTGCCATCACACTCAAATTTCTCTTACCGATTTATTGGAATCGGAGGAAATACCCAGAGCTTTCTCTAAAGAGGTCCTGTATTTCTCCATGCGCAGGGAAAAGTCTCTGTACCTCTTATCCACTGCTGTGACACATTTTTTAATCTCTGTTGCATGAGCATGCCCTTTTTCACAAAAGCCATCAGCCAGCTGTATCAACAACTTCACCCTCTCTTTGGTTTGCTATGAAAACAGGAAAATATCGAACAGTTACAAGCTCTACCTGTCATGCAGGGGGTCATTTTGCTTAACTGCTACTAAGTGCAATTAGAGAAGGAACTGAAGGAGCTACCTTCCTCCTCTCTCTTCCCAGAACTCCTTTAAACAGATACCTATTACTTAATAAAAATAGCATAAGATTAATGTAAGTTTCCTTGGGCTTTATTATTACATGACTAGAAGCAGATAGTTTATTTTTCTTTGAAAAATGTGCTTCATATCTAACCCAGAGATTAAATTCTGCTAGGCAAGCCTTTCAGCATGAGTACTCTTGCATCAATACAAAGGCATTTTGATGCCAAAGAGCGTACTTTGTTCATTACCACTGAAGCACTGGTATTGGACCTGGCCCACAGTCTCAAGAATCTACCTCCTTTAGACACCACTGAAATGCTGAGATGGAAGTAAGTCTTGCTATGTACTTTACTCTTTAATGGATTAAGACTACATTCTTTAAATCTTTTCTATATTATGCTTTGTTGGCACAGAGTTGTTTGAGAGAAGCTAAGAGAGCAAGTAGTTAACAACAAAACTGTAAGTGCTTTTCCCAAATGACAAGCTGCCTAAGACTATGCACTTTCTTTCATGTAAATCATAAATCATCCACAGTGGATGAGTTTATACATCCACCTCTCTCTCTCTCTCATGAGTGCAGTGTACTGTCAGGGCCCTTGCTAGCAGGGAGTTAAGCAAAACAGTCAATAAAAATCTGACTAACATTAATTGAAAAAATCAAGATTGTCCTCTTTTTAAAATTCTTTTTCTTCCCTAATGGTCCCTCATCCAAGTATTTCTTTTCAGTATGGAATTAGAAAGGGCTAAAACATCCTCCCAACAGGTAGCAAAACGCCGAGAGAATGATACAAACAACATCCATTCACCAATGTCATCTGCAGGCTGACAGAGGAAATAAGGAGGAGCAGTGGTGCTCTGCATAGTGGAAGGGATCCAGCAACTCGAAGTCTTGAGCAAAGCTCAGAGAAGAAAATCCAAGTTTGAACATCAGAAGTGATCTATGTTCTTTCTGGATTCTCTTTTCTCCCTTCTCACATGTGCCCTGAACAACTCCATCTCCAAGTCTCTTCTGGGGTGATCCTTTAGACAAATAAACACTTGCTTACCTTCCTGGGCTCTACTTTTTCTCTATGAAGGTTGGAGAGCCACAGAGAGAAACAAGCGACAGTTTGAACAGGTGGCAAAACAAAATACAGAGACAGACAAGGCTACAAGCTCAGGTACTTCAGTCATGCACTGTTTGTCTGTCTTTCACATGTGAAAACTGGTAAGCCTCATGAGTGACATCTGCATCTCTATAAAGGCCTCCAGAGATGAAGAATTACATGGTGCTGCCTGATTCAAAAAGGTTTACAGCAGAATTACAGAATACTTTAATAAAATGAGTTACCTAACAAATCAAGCTTTAATTTTTCTATCTTCTAATTAATAAGCTGAATAATAATACAGCTTGTTGTATTTTATATCCTAAATAAACATTCAGTAATTCACAATCATGAAGATATGAAAGTGAAAATCAAAAGCCCTGCAAGGTTTGTAGGTATTTGAAAACATTTTTAGGCTACCTCACTATGATTTTTTCATGAGAAATCAACAGGACATAGGGCTTGTGGAACTCCAGTAACAATAATTATCTGCTGGTTATCTTCTCGTTTATTCTACTCTCAGCAGAAATACAGAGAGAAAGCCACTGCAAGTAAACAGATCTTGATGGACACATCCTTGGGGGATTTTTTGATGGGCAGAGGGAATTCACTTGTTTTGTTTTGTTTCAAATCTTACATAATTCAACTTCTATTCAACTTGTTTATCGACAACCTGGATGAAAGAATAGAATGCACCCTCAGCAAGTTTGCTGATGATACGAAACTGGAGGGACCGGCTGTGCTGCCACTCAGTGGGACCTTGATAGGATGGGGAGTTGGGCAGAGAAATCTAATGAAGTTCAACAAGGGCAAATGCAGGGTCCTGCAGCTTGGGGGGAATAACCCCAAGTACCAGCACAGGTTGGGGTTGATCTGCTAGGTTAGCAGCTCTGTTGAGAAGGAGCTGAGAGTCTTGGTGGATGAGCATGAGCCAGCAGTGCCCCTGTGGCCAGGAGGGCCAATGACGTCCTGGGGTGCATCAGGAAGAGTGTGGCCAGCAGGTCAAGGGAGGTGATCCTGACCCTCCACTTGACCCTAATGGGGCCACATCTGGAGTATTGCATTCAATTCTCGTCTCCACAATTCAGGAAAGACAAGGAGCTAATGGAGAGTGTCCAGCAAAGGAACACAGGGATGACTTTGATGGGGTCTGGAGCATCTCTCTAATGAGGAGAGATGGAGGCAGCTGGGCCAGCTTAGTATGGAGAAGAAAAGAGTGAGAGGGGATCTCACCAAAATATAAAATATCTCAAAGGCAGCTGTCAGGAGGATGTTGCCAGACTCTTCAGTGATGCCCAGTGACAGGACAAGGACTAACAGCCATGAACTAAAACACAAGAAGGTTCATCTCAAAATGAGGAAGAACTTCTTTGCATTGAGGGTGGCAGAGCACTGAACAGGCTGCCCAGAGCTGTCATGGAGTCTCCCTCTGTGGAGACGTTCAAAACCCACCTGGATGCACTCCTGTTTAACCTGCGTTTGGGGACCCTGCCTTGGCAGGGGTACGTTGGACTAACTGATCTCCAGAGGTTCCTTCCTACTCTAAGTATTCTGTGATTTTGTGATAATTTTACTTATTTTACCTTTGCTGTGATCTGAAATTCTTCATGTTCTTTTAACAGCTCTTGAGTGTGCTGGATACTGGAACCAGTGGAAGTATGTGTGGATAAATAAAACTCTCCATTGTCATGAATCCATTCCAGAGCCTAAATAAAGCAATAATGAAGGAAAGTAAGAGAAAAGGCAATATATTTTTGCCAACAGACACCATCTGTAATCAGTATTTCGCATACACAGTTTGACCACAGGTGAATTTTACTCTATTTCACTTGTGGCAATCATCTAATACCTCTACAATATCCAATAGTTCATAACTCTGAAATAATTCACTTAATCTATGAAGCAACGCTTAAAGAATTAAAAATGACACATGAATCCGAACACTTCAGGGAATAAGTCCAATACTACAGGACTACAGCAGTCCACTATTGAAAGGTTCTAACTAATTGTGTTCACAGTTTTGGTAGCATAATCTCCAGCTGAGGAAAAAGAAAGAAAATCACATTTTCGGTGCCACGTGGGACAGCTATACTCAGAAATATACGTTTTCCAACTTGTAAAAATGTACGTAAGACCGCCAAGTGTGTAGGCTAAACTTTCCAACCACATTAAGATTTAACTTTCACTCTTTTGCTGACATGTACTCCAGCCTCACAAATTGTGAGCTGTGCTCCTAGAAATTAAACCTACAGCAGAGAAGGAATAGAGAGATGTCTCAGTTAAACCAATTCACGTATGTACAAGTAGAAAAAAACAAGAACGAAGAACTGCAAACTAAAGTTGTTTCCCTTCCACATCCTGACACTTTATTTGCTCACTATTATGAAAAATGCTGATCCATGTAATTATCTATGCTTTACCCACATTACCTTCTGCCCTTTTAAGCATAACTCAGTGGTCGTGAGGAATCTCTGGCTCCCAGAAAAAGCAAGAGTTGTCTCCAACTGCCGCGTAACAGTAAAAATCTAACTGAAAACTGTTCTGCAGCTCTAAATACAGGCTTCCTACAGCAGCAGGCAGAGGGACGGGAGCTTAGAAACTTCTAGTTTCTGACAAAGCCAATAGCAGATGTTCAAAGAGTTTTATACAGCTTGCTTAGAACCACCTTATTACTAAATGCAAGTGTATCTTCTGTATCTTCAGTAAATACACAGAACCCTAGACAAAAATTTAATATCCCAAGAGAAAAAGTAGTAGATCACCGGTGGGTCCTCACTCTTCTCTTAAAGGGATAAACTGATATTATGAAAGTTATCTATCCACATTAGCAAGAACAGGAGAAGATTTATCTTGGTGGACGGTAGATATGTATGTTTCACACACATAACCTTACACTGAATCAGAAAAGGCACTGTCTGTGTTATAATTCCACTAATGATTTAAGCTCATCAAAGCTGTGATGAAACAACATTGATTCCCTTACTTCCACTTCCAACACTTTTCCTTCTTGATGCAAAACCTGAAGTGAGTAGAAAGCCTTCAAAATTCAACGCTGAATGTGAATGCCAGGATGCCATTTTCTTAGTCACATACTAGTGCAGGTGCAAGCCTGATGAGATGGGCCTATACTTTTAAAAGCTGCTGATGGAAACAAACCCAACAACTCTCGGACTTCTGTCAAAAAAGCAACATTTCAACCAACCACCTCTGTGACACCCGTTGTCATTCTAATGTCAATCTTTCCAAGTGAAGACTGATGTAGACAGGAGCATGGATATTACTAACAACATTTAATACTTCTCGCTTTTAAATTTTTAACCTCTGCCTTTTTTTAGTGGGTTTATTACACAATGATGGAATGAATGATAAACAAAAAACTTCCACTCCTCAAATCATAGAATGGTTTGGTTTGGAAGAGAACTTAAAGATCATGCAGTTCCAATCCCCCTGCCATGAGAATGAAATGTTGTCCTTTCATAACTTGCTGGCAGCTCTCTAGAGGCACAGTATGACAGAAAGTTCAGCTTGATCTTAATTCCTACAGTTTAGATCAGCTTTCATTTCATGTGAGGTATCACTACAAGAAATGGAGAAATCAGTTTAGGGATCAGGTAAACTCTTAACTCTGAAAGGATTTGAGACTCTACCATTGTCCTTGAAAACTACTATGGTATTTCTTCCATCACAAGGGCATCAAGTTCTGAAAGCATGAAGAACAGGTTCTTCCAAATTCCAAAAAGACATCTAAATGAAGAGAGCAACATTTCCATTTTTTGGCTAATCAGTGTGGAGTCCCATATATGGTTTTGTTCGCCTTGCTTTTCGATGACTGAACCAGTGATTGCTGAAAAATGGGATTTACAATGAAAATGCTGACAGATCTTTATCTCCAGTGTTTGACTGTTAGTTAGTAATCTCTATACAAAAACAAGTAGATCATGTGCTCGTCAGAGGTTTAAAATAAGGTTATTCGAAAGTGGGGTGGGGGGCAGTGAGAGGGAGGGGCAGGGAAGGGATGATGGTGTTGTTTTAAAGAGGTATCAGTCTTCAAATTCACTCTGAGATTCATCTTGCATTAATTTCTTTGTGAAAGCATGAAAGGCAGACTTGAGAATTCTTTCGAGAGAGCAAACCAGACCAATAGTATTTAAACTTTTGTCTAAATTAGCTGTCAGAAAGAAATAAAAAATTAGAGTTTTGAGCCCTTTAAAGAGAATCTGACTATATTTTACACTATGGGCATTGTGTCCTTTTCCGCAGAACAGGAACAGATAGCTTCCTTTCTTTGTCTTATAACCAGTTAAAAAAAAAAAGAAAAAAAAAAGAAAAAAAAAAAAGAGTAAAAAACCATCACAGATCAATCTACTTACCACTTCTGCCTGGAACCCCCGACTTATTTTTAAGGCATGTGTTTTGATTAGTGAAGGAGATTTTTTTTTTGTGTGTCTGGTAGTTACTTAATAGTTCTTTCCAGATGGATAAACTCAACAAAATACCAAGAAGTGGATCTATCACACAGGAAACGATGAAACCAAATACACAAAGAATTGAAAAACCGAAGTAATTCAGTTATTATTGTTTAATGAGTTATCCAACTTGTCAGGTTTCTAGAACTGCCAATCAACTTAATTAGATATTTTTCCTCCAACATCTGAGAAAAATGCTGCTGCCTGTAATTTCCCCAGACAAATTAGGTGTGTGTGTAAAAGTTAACAAGCATAACAATTTGTCAAACATAAGCTTGCAGAAATTAGATTTGCCGGTACCAGATGAAGCTGGCAGGAGCAAAACATCACCTTTAAGTTACAACAGTTACAGACACACTGCCTCACCAAATTTAGCTGTTCTGTATTAAAGGGAAGGCAATTCATTTTTCTACTTTTATCCTTCTGATGTTTTAGCCATTTGAAATACTGAAGTCAATGACAAATTTGTTACTGTGAGAAGACAGTGTATGTCAACCCTCCATCACACTAAAGAGGATTTTCTTATGAAACCCTCACCTGTTTGGCACTTCTTTCGAACACCACATACTGTTGGCATTGATCAAGACGTCTTTTACGCATGGTCCAATAATGCAGCACACGGTTCTCCCTCTGGAAGAGTTCATTCAAGATATCTGAAGAGAAGAAAACACCTTATGACAACCAAATTTAAAATATCACACTAAAATCAGGGGAATAAAGTACTTTACATTGTACAAGTTACAATACACTTACTCTTTCTGTTAGTCTTTGCTTTGCTTTTCCCTGATATTCATGGAACAGAAAGTGTTTGTTTTTCATTACTTACAGAAATGCTGGTTAAAGAAACTAGAGATGCAATTAAAACTTACTACTGACACCTTTTCTCCTCTCAAATATTTTTCACAAGGGAACTGCCACTGCTTATAGCAGGATAGAAAATGGAGGCTGATAAAGATGGCTCTTGATGGGGTTTCCTCAGAAAGAATGAGGATGCACAAGTAATCACAACATGCTTAATATATCATATTAATTGAAGCAAAAAAAAAGGCATTTTTAATGTATCAGTCTCCTATAAATTATTTTAACAATTTAATACAGATAAATAAACGTACATCCTCGGTCAGCACAAGAGCAAATGCAGCACAAGCAGACATTAGATGCACAGAAACCCAAGCAATGAAAAATAGGGAATTACTAAGTTTGTAATTCTCTATTGAAAAAAAAAAATGAAACTCAACAGTGTATAATTGAGTAAGCTGACTTTTTAAATAAGAATGTTCACTGAACCCTGAGAGAATTTCCAGGTAATCAAATAATTAACTCCACAGTTTGTTATTCCCGAGTATCAGAAAATTCACATCCAAATCCCCTATGTCTAAAATTTTAAATTCTTCCTAGCAAAGACCATGTGCTTACAATAGGCAGAAGACTCTATCTGAACTCTGCTTCTTTAATGCTTATGGTTTTTACACCAAACAAAGAAATTCTAGCAGTTTTCTCTGAAGCTCACTTTACGCACCACGGCTTCCAGAGCAGCAGCCCCACTTGACTTTGTAGCTACTGCAAACCCAGAGAGCAAGCTGAGCACAGGGGAATGGGGACACACAATGTCTCCACCAAGTGATTCTGTTGGAATTGCATAGAGCCAAAAGGGAGGTCCAGCAGAAGCAGAAGAGACCACAAAAAAGGCTTCTTCTTTCTTCTGCTTCACTTGCTTTTCTACTTATATGCAGAGATGGCTATTTTCCATAATCCATAATTACAAATGGAGGCTTATCAGGTGCTAGGTGTCTTAAGGTCTCTGCATTCTGCTCTCCCACTGTGCAGGTCCACCATGCTTTACATCTCAAAAGCTAACAACTCCAAGAAACAGTGTGACAGAGGAGCTCAAATAACAGGAAGCCTGAGGGGAAATGCATCTTTGTCTACCTCATCAGAGATCTGGGACCAAACACAACCACTTGTGACAGCCTCCCTGAGGATTATGAAACCTGTCTGCATCGCTGCCAACATCCTCCTGCTTAGAAGCACCATATTCCCACTTGCCACAGGGTGCCGAGATCACCCAAAACTTGCTTTTGGTTGGAATGTGGTCACTGTGGCCAAGGTTTTATTTTCTGCTGGTCAGGCTCCCCTCAAATATGCCTCAGCTGATCTGTCCCTCAGCCAAGCTATGAGCTGATCTGCTATGAGCCTCCCCTGCTTTCTCAATTTTATTTCTGCCTTATGTCACCTCCAGAACACTTGCTCAGAATATATGCCAGATTTCAGGAGGCAGGGAGGTGGAGTGGGTGGGACACAATTATCATTATACAATGCAACACACCCAACTGGACACACCATATAAAAAGAGACATCTTGACAGTGACGCAAGCAAAGTAGTTCTGACAAAGAGCAAGCGAGGTGAATTTAACAAATTAGAAGAGCATTTGTTCTGTCAGGACATGATACA
Organism: Cnemophilus loriae; assembly: GCA_013397755.1. NCBI lineage: Eukaryota > Metazoa > Chordata > Aves > Passeriformes > Corvidae > Cnemophilus > Cnemophilus loriae. Next base: position 833,189 of record VZTF01004374.1, on the reverse strand, counting down.
GATGGCAAGGCAGTGAGAGATATTTGGCTGTGCACTGTTAGTGTTAGTGCCATTAATTTCTTGGACTGACAAAGAGGAGAAAAAATATTCTATAAACTACTCTAAGGAAGTTATAGAATATCAATATTTAACACTAGGTTTGGAAAAGCATCTCTATATCTCAAGCCACCTGAACTACAGTCCCTGTTGTTGTAATTTACTTTGATTCCAACATTTGTTAGGATTGTTCCCTAAACTTTCATCTTATTCTCCAGGCTCAAAGCCGTCTCAGCTGTCTCTGTGCATCCTGATCCCTTCTATCAACCCATCTAAAAATACAAGCACCATTAGACAAGTTCCTGAACGGTGCTCAGTCGCAGCTTGTACAGCAGAGACAGGTAACAGAGATGCACATAGACTTAGCAGCAGAAACAAAGGTGAAGAAGTTCTCATTTCTGAGCTTACAGGAATTGTCACCAACTCAATCCACCTGCCACAGCACAGTTTTAGGTGGCAGTTCCTTCCTAAATGAGATAATATTTGGATACTCTTAACTGCATAGCAAAGAAATTATTTACACTGGTATGCAGGGACATGAGGACACCTCTCAGAGTTCAGTACCACTGTAATACCTGTTCCCCAAGAAGCATGTGCTTAGCCAAACTTTGCCTAGATTAAGACATCGGTTTTCCAGATAACTTAACCTGCATCTGGGAATAAGGATCAAGTATGCCACTGAATGAGGTTTTTGAAAAATGTTCAGCAGTTCTGCAGAAACTCAAGGGTTATTCTAGTTTTTAAAGCATTAATTTATAAACTATATACTGATTGCAGTCTGCCAGTTTCAAGCATACATCTGAGTGTGTAATGCTCTTTTAGAATATATGTAACCTCTCTTTCACCAAAATAAACACTCAATTTTTTTCTCTACTTAGAAAACATGTGAAAGGAGATCTTTTTCTTCTTGACATACATATTTGAACAGGAAGAACAGAGTGAACTCTTTTATCATTTGGTCAGCTACCACCAAACCATTGAGACCTAACAGGAAGGAGTTTCCACTAGTTCTGCTTTAACTCACGTTTAATTCTCAGAAGCATATATTACATGATTCATGGGGGGAAAAGTATTAGAGCAATAGCTTATTTTTTTTCTACTTGGGGATTTTTGCTGGTTTTTTGTTGCTTTTTAAACATGTATCCTTATCTAGAATTTTGAATGTACACAGAACATGCATAACACTGCGGTTCTGACATGTAATTATTATTCTTAAGGACATTAGTAGAGATCTTTCTATTCTTTCCTTATATGAGCACATTTACCTTTCTCAGAATGACTGTTCCTATACAGATTTCAAAACTGAACTTCAAAAAATTTTGTCTAATACTCAGTAAGTGTAATAGGTACAACTTCTGCTTGCTTCTGCTCTGTTTTGTCTCCTACTGAAAGAACAGCTAAGTGACAAATGTCAGCTTCAGTTATTGATACTGCTCGCATTTATATTGAGATTTTGTTTTGTACAGTTCTGTAAATGTTGATGTCTTGGGGACAGAGGAAAAACAACCCTTTGTCATAGCTCTAAATCCTCAAAGTTTCAACTGCCACAATCCAATATTTCCTTAAGAGTGAAAAGTATGGCCAGTACCCTACTCTCTTTCCAACATAAGAAGTTCAATACAGGAGGATCTTCAACTTGAGTACCGTCAGACTTTGACTTGAGTACTGTCAGTAAATTTACTGGGTAAATTTACCACAAACTGTTTTCCCCTTGTAGTTAAAGTGAAGCAGGGAATATGTCCTTTTCTAATAGAGCCATCAAGTAAATTAGAGCAGAAGTGACCTCTGGAGGCCATCTGTTTCAATCTCTTCTTCAAAGCAGGACTAACTTCAAAGTTTTTCAGGGGTTTGTTCAACTAAGTTTTAAAAATTCTTAGGGGTACAGATCCTACTACCTCTCTGGGCTACCTGCTCTACTCCATCTTGCTGTAACACTTTCTCCCATTCAGAATTTTCCTTGCTGCAACTTTTTCTCTGGACTTATTCCCATGTTCCTCTTGAGTCTGACTACATCGTATGCATAACTCCCCTTTGAGTAGGTGCAAACAGCATTTAATTAGAAATTAAGAATTCTCTGATTTTGAGACTGTAGCATGGCCAGAGTGTTCAGTCACAGCTTCAAAATGCATAGAGCAGAGTATGACTGGCAATTAAATTAGTAAAATGCAATATTTACTTCTGAATCTCTCTGATCTCTGTTCTGCTACCACACCCATCAGTTATACATACCCTAATAATTTTTGCACTTTTGTCCCTCAAAGCCCTACAGGTCTCTCTCTCTCCATCTCCTAGAGTGCTTATTAGACCTTAAAGCTGTACTATGTATTATTAATCTTAGCAAAAGCCAAGCCTCATGTAGTAGGTCTTTCCAGCTTCACCTCAGCTACTACCTGTCTACACATCTAGTTTAAACACAATGTAAGTTACCCTATACTTCATGAAGTTGCTCAACACTGATTCAAACTATCTGAAGGGCCCAAGGACACTGTAGAAGCAATAATCTCGTATCACTCTGGCACTCCCAGGGAATTTGCAGAATGTATGACACCAACACACTGAATAAACTTACAGCGCTCAGCTCCCACTTGGCTTCAGATCAAACATTATCATGTGGAAGTTTACTACCTCCATGTCTCAATAAAAGCAGCACATTTGAGTCTCAAATAGAAAGAAGATTAGGTGTAAGTAGCAGATGAAAGAATTCCAAGCAACTTCACTGGAGTATAACAGACTTTGAAGACTGTCAGCTCCTTCAAAGTGTGTGAGCAATTTGTTTCCTGTTAAGCCTGACAGAACTCTTTCCACTTGGGCAGGCTTCACTACCCCATCACCACACATACCACAGCACATGATGATCACATTCTTGTGAGAAGAAAGAGAACAAGAAGCCCCTTACTTTTCACTTGTTGTTCAGGTGCTTTGATGTGTGTCACCATCCCTGGCATGTTGACACTGTTCCTGTGCAGGTATTTCAAGAAGACATCAGCATTCCTCCGAGCCAGTGTGCAGGCCTAGAGAGTCAGAGGTACAACTTTATTTGAAGATGCACAAATACATACACAGAAGAGATTAAAGATCTTCCTCCACCTCTTCTTGTACATTTGTCACCCTCTTCAGTTTTGTAAAGGATTGCATGTTAAATCTTTCTACAAGTAAGCCAAGCCAACCCAACTATTGAAATAGTTTTTCTGCCAAGTAACAGTTACATCTCACCTGGCATTGAAAAAAAAAAAAAGCAGATAAACAACCCCAAACAGAATGGTGTTCCTCTTTTCTGAAGAACCTGAAAAGCAATTACCTGCTCTAAGGCTTTCAGCATGACTCAGAGCTCACAGAGAAGTTTGTTTAGTGTATGTGCCATGTGCCACCTGAAGTTGCTTACTGCGTAAACACAGTGCACATGGTTACGTACCCACCTGGATATTCCAAAACATCCATTAGTACTTTAAACAAAAAGTGAATGCTCTGCTGAAGTGAAACCAAAAGTGCCAAAAATAGTAATACCTGCTCTTAAAATATTAAGGCAAGGCCTTGAGAGCTTTCAGTCCTTGCCGTTATATTGCAAGCACTCAGCTCAGCTGTCTTCTTCATCTTCACATGCATCAAATACTACCTATGGGCTGGCTGCCTCATTTTTAACATGCAAATTATGGAATGCTACTTCAAAAGGTAAGCTAAAGGTAGAAGGGTTTGATACAGTAACAAAGACACTAAGTCATTTCTCATACCATTTTAAAACACAGATTAGTAATTCATGCCAGCTGCAGAAGGATCTATTAGGCAATATGTTTTTGAGTGTTGTAATCCATGTAATGAGAACAAAAAGGTTTTTAACAAAAAAGTTTTATTCTCTTAGTAGTCTTTCATGGTGATGCTGGAAAATGCCTTTGATAACAGAGTTAGTTACACTGCACTGCAAGCACACGCTGCACATTTAATTCAGCATGATCAATAACCTTCTTCACTAGGACATTAGCTGGAACAAAAATCTTTCATTTATCTAAAGACTATTACACAAAACCCAGCTACTCTCAGATGCTTGTCTAGCAATTTCCTCCTTCCGTACTCCACTGTAGTCCCAGGACATCTGAGAGCTGCTCTGATGCACAGGCAGCAATGGCACTCCGTGACTGTCACTTCTCTTCCAAAGCAGCAGCCTTTAAGCATTCTTTAGAGTGACAGTTGCTCAAAGCAGTGACTTCCAATTCCTCTCCAGTCACACTGGGAGATCTGACATCTACTGAAGTTCAACAGGAAATGTATTTATAAAACTGGCTACAATTTCATGCACTTGGCAGTATTCTCTTAATCACTGTCAGAAGCAGTTAACGCGCCACTTCCCACATCTTTGCAGTTGGGGACATACCTGTAGTTTGGAATGGGTACTGCTGCTTTCCACAGCCACCATCAGCACTGTAACAGCTGTTTCCCTGTACGCTTCCCAAGACACAGGAGACTGCAAAAAATCCCCAACCTTACCTTTAGAAACGCTTCCTTCTGCTCCAGGTGTTTGCTTATCATGGGAGTAACATGATCTGTTTCGGAATTGGGACCCAGTTTGTCTGCTCCCCCACACCAATCTTCTTCTCGCTTATATTCTTGCTCCAGGCTTTCCAGCACACTGCACACCTTTCAGGAGAAAGGAGACCAATTCAGTAAGGCAAAAAATCAAAATTCAAGCCTCAAAAAAAGAAAATCAATCTACCCCTTACATATACCCCATAGCTTCTGACATGTTTTGACTGGGACTTAAGGCAACAAACTTTCACTGTAGGTTTGCAAGCACTGGCCTGTTTATGTGGAATTGCTCAGAGGCTGTCCCTAAAACTATTCATCTTTCTCTGCCTCTGTGACTGCATAGTTCTGGATGGGCTTAAGGTATGACTGCAGAAGAAGCAACCTTGCCAACCTTCCCCCAAACTTTTCTGTGGACAAGCAGATTAAGCTGATTTTTCTCTGATTCCCACACAAAAACCAGAACTAGCCAAATCAAATGAGTAAATATGACCAAACCTCATCAAACATTTTTTCAAGTAATGCTGTTTTATGCCACACTGAGGAATTAACTAAGGCAGACACAGATCATGTAGCATTTCTGTACCTGTTCAGAAGTTTTATAGAAGGCAACAGAGGCATTCACAAGCTTGAGACGGTCCTCCATCTTCAGCATCAGCTGTTGCCAGTGGGAAGCGACCTTCTCCGCACACTCCCGGATCATATCCATATCATAGTGATTAGCCTGCAGCATCGCCTCTGCCTTCTGCTGAACCTGCAGGGCACTTTGATGTGTTTTCTGACAAGAGGTGAAAAGTCAGGAGTTCAGAGGAGCACTTCAGTTCATTTCCTTGAAGACCTCAGAGGTTCACATTTGCACTGTGTCAATGACACTTCTATACACATGCACAAACACCCATCAACTAAAAATGACTGTCTGATACTAGTTACTGTGTGATTTCTCTATGCAAATGAAAAGGAAATAAATCCTGTAGAGATTGATCATCAAACCAACACTAAGCAGTTCTTAACAAACAGTAACTGTCTAGCATTAGGCCGCATGTGACGTATCTATGCTGCAGTACATGTTGTTGCAATTATGAATTTGAGTTTGATTTTCTTTCCCTTCACAGCGAGAAAAAAGAAGATGACAAAGATGTATCTTATTTTGGCAGTCTTTACAGCTTTAACTTCAGTCTTTTTGCATATCATTAGTGAACAAAGAAAGGTGCAGGCATGCAGACCAATAAAAAAAGACAACCCTCTATTTGCTGTAAGCAAGTTTTTTTAACTGTATTTCTCTATGCAGAGAAATACTTGACTAAAACCAAGTAATATAAAAATATTAAGGGGTTAAATACTAGTAAATATTATTACATCTGAGTAAAAAATGACCTAGGAAACACAGAATTTTAAGCTTCCTCATAATTTATTCTTAAATTTACAAACACCTAGAGGTCTCATGATTTTTATACTTGAGAGTTACCAGAGCTCTCAAAATTAGGGAGCATATAGTGCAAACTGTAATTTAAAAAAAAAAAAAAATACCAACAGAGGGGAAGCGTAAAACTCTACCAAACAGGAAGCAAACATTAAAGAGCTACTGCAAGGCAGAGCACTTCTGAAAATAGTCTACCCAAACAATCATAATATTGCTAATATTATCACTAAGTTACTCAATAGTGCATGTAAATGAATAATACTGCACTTCAATCAATCCTAAGAACACTGCCTATTTTTTTTGCAGCAATATGACCAATCTGATAAGTTTAGTTTGAAGCTATGGCAGGGGGATTGACACACCACCACACACAAGTTTCAGTGAAACCTACTCTCAAACAAAAATGGAAACATTAAAGGATGACCTCAAAATACACAAAACTGATGCTTCCTGTTCCATTTATTCTTAACTTTTTCACATTTAGCATTACAGGTTATGTTCTAGGAAAGGAATAACAAATGCAAACACTAATTTCAGCAAAATTGCTGTGATCAGCTATCACTTTACAAAGATGCAAAAAGGCACTGAGAAGATGTTCACCTGGAACTGCAGCTTCAAAATGAATAAGAACCAAAAAAACCCACCTTCTCACTAAGTATTTTCATCTCTTTGCCATGAGCTCAACAGCTTTTCCTGAACTGAAAATACTGCAGTATGAATCCAAGAGTGCTATTTACAGAGAACTGTAAATATAAGACTACAGTCACTAAAATGGTGCTTTTACCTCTATTGCATGTTGAAACTGCTCATGCTCCCTCTGTAACTGTTCTGCCTCCTGCAAAGAGCTAGCAGTGATAAGCCCAGCATTTAACATCGACTCTCCATTTCGGATCCAGCCCAAAACCTGTAACAAAAAAGAAGACCATGAAATATACAGTTCCACTGCCAACCAGCAAAAAGGCACCACTGTAGGGGAAAAAACATTTAGGGTCACATTAGCACTGGAATCGATAACTAAGTAATTTGTTAATTACATACTACAGTGAATTTTATATTGAGTAAGCACAGTAAATGACATTCACTACAATTTCACTGAGCTAACAACTCACGGCTTGCAGTCAGCTACTACATGCTTGTGGTTTCAGTCCATACTCTGAAAAAGCTTGTGCTTCTGAATACTGTTTCTGTCACCTGAAAAGCTGGAACAAGTTACAAGCAATAGTTGCCTAAAAGCCAGTATCAGTGATGCAAATTGACAATATACAGCTTGGTAAAAAGTATGCACATAATTTTGAACGGTAATGTTGAGAAAAATGTTATCATTGAGTGTCCTTCCAACCGCTTAAAGATTTTCATCTTTCAAAATGTGCCTTCTTTGACATGTCTAGTGAAACAGGAAGAATCCATGGCTGGGCAGAAGCCTCAGGAGGCCACATTATACATTCCTTATCAACAGCAGGAACATGCAACTTTTTAGACCCCTCCCAAAATAAAGAAGAAGAAAAAAAGGACATTTTCTCCCTCTTCGCGTCAGCTTTGTTTTTGCCTCTCCTCTTTCCATCAGGAACATTATCTGATTCCCTCCTTTAGACTCCTCTTATCTTGTTGACAACAGTCTCTTCAATCTCTCCCATGTGAAGTTAGTCGCCTTATTTTTCTAGCACACTGCTCTTTTATGAGCTCCCTCCAGTTGATAACCATGACTTCAGTCATAATTTTTCAAATACTGAGTAAAACGGGACATAATTCAGGTTATTCACTGTCATCTGTATAACTCTTCTGTGGAACTGCTGCCCAGCCAAAAATTACCCCTGTATTTATTTAGCTGATTATTCTTTCCAGTACATCATGCTCTGTATTTTTCACTATTAAAACTCATATCCTTCTTAAAGCACGATTCTCCCATACATCAAGATAACTGAACTGTAATCCAGTGTCTTCTGATGAACTCAAACTCCTTTTCCAGCTTCTTTTGCCTTTAACTTCAAATTTAAAAGCATAATTTCTAACATGTAGATTTTCTGACTGAGAACATGAACTAGTGGTATCCAAATACAGATAAATGCAGGGTTTTTTTTCATTTTTAAATCTGTTTTCCAATCCACTGAGTCTCTTAATAACTTTTGTTACTGAGTATGTTAGCCTTTTCTCCTTCTGTCACTGTTCAAGTTTAATAATCTGCTTGTTTCGATATTTTTCCTGGGAACTGTGTTAAACTAGTTGACCTATAATCCTCCCGTAGCTAGTCTTTTCTCACTTTTGAGAAGTAGATGTTGAGTTTCAGGGCTCCAGAATCTCCTAGAATCTCCTGATGTTTGGAAACAATAAGCACTAATGTCCATGACATTATTTCAGGCAGTTTTCTAGGTATTCTAGAATGAATTTCTTTAGGCCCAGTTGATTTGAACTTCACCAGTTTTTCTAACTTTTTCCTACTAATAAATTTTAGACCTTTAACCACTGCTAATAAATATATTAACTAATAAATATATTAACTACCAAATCAGTTAGCTCTTAGCCCTAAATATTCTCATCTAGACATCCATATATGACACTACCATTAAAGTATTAATGCACCAGGTTATTACTAAGTAATCAGGATAATATAACTGTACTTGCAGACTGGAAACACGGGCAGAACGCAAGAAAATGACGTATTAAAACACAATTTCTCAAAACCAAAAAGGCACATGTGGGTCTACATCCGAAGTACACTCTAACATGTCTGACAGCTTGAAGCAACTGAGGTCTAACCATCCTGACACAACATCCATTCCTTCAAATCTGCACCACAGCCTCACCCTCTGTCTTACACTTATCCACACTGCAATATTGGTGTATTATTAATGCAGTTTTTCCCACTTCTATCTGCACAATGAATAGCTAACACATTTTTTCCACCCTGATAGCACGTATTTGAATTCTCCTATATAAATTCTGGAAGTCTGTAGAAAAGAGTAAGTCTACAATGTAGAAGGGAGGGCATGATAGCACCTGCCAGACGTGTAACTGGGTGCACATTCTGGTCCTCTGGGGAGAAAGCACTGGGTCAGGGGCAGCCTTGCAAGCAAGGAGAAGATGCTCTGGCTTTGGAACAACCTCTCCTACTGCAAAGGAGACACTTGCAGATCACAGCCTGGAGCCACGTGAAAGGGACCCTGAAAGAAGCTGGGAGTTTCTAACTTGCTAAGGCACCTAGGGATTGTTAATACTCAAGAGAGCAAGTCTGGGTAAGCCTCAGGAGCAAGAAAAAGGGCAGCTTCTGAGGGAAGCAGATGGGTCCAACAGACTGTAGATAGAAACTACACTTGGAGAAATAAATTGTCTGCAAGAACACAGAGGCAGATGATTTTTTTAAAATCCCTTTTTTATTTCTATTTTGTCTTACGGAAGTAATTCTAGGTTCCTTCTCTACCTTAAAAAGTAATTCTTTCAGGTATAGTGTAACAAAACACACCTATTTAGGGTTCTTATCCATCTAGCCTTCTTCAGAGAATTTTAATGAAGGAGAACACTTAAGTAGCACCAATCTAAAGCTCCTCTTGACTTGGCATCCCATTATATACAGCAGAGACAGCTAGAACAGAACATGCCATTTCAAACACAAAGACTTGCCCTCCTCCTTGGTGCAGGTCAGGGTGCAAGTGCACAAGCTGCTGAAACTCACAGGGGGGAATTTGCCAGCAGTACTCTCCCCTTCCCTCTGCTCTGACTCAAGGGAAAATATAAGCGCCAAGAAATAGGGAGCCTGTTCTCCTTCCAGGGGTGCTGCCTTCAGGGTTTGTTGGCATGTTCCCACCACCTTCCTATCTGAGTGGATCACAACCCCCATCTTTCTGCTCGCAGCCTTCAACAGGCTAGAAAAGCATCAGTAGAGCATCAGCAAAGGTGTGGAAAAGAAACAGAATCTGGGTCACTTGGGACACCTGAAAGGGTCAGATAGGTAGATCTGTAGATAAATGCTTGATTTAGGATTAGTTTCTTGGACAGATTTTTGACTGTAACTAAACGTGATCACAAGGCAACTTGCTTCAGTCTCCTGTCTTAGCTATGTTTTCATATCCATATGGCACTACACAGAGTGCCAGGATACCCTCCCTGAGTAGTATTTTGGGATAGTCAGAGCTCAACCACCAAGCTAAAAGATCTGCTACTGAAAACACAAAGCAGCTCAAGGTACTCTTGAGGGCAGAAGTATCTGTACACCGTTGTATATATTTGAATACATAATTATATATCCAAGAACATATACCATGATCAGAACAGCAGAAAATATTGCACTATAAAGCCTTAATGAGCATACTGAAACCAATTGGACTGGGTTTGGAGCTTGGTAGGGATTTTGACCTTAAGCACAGTAAAGCATTCATTCTACAAAGTGAGTATGTGGGAGTGATTGTAGCAATAAGTAATCCAACAGCTGTATTTTATGTGATTAATAAAAAAGGTTTGTCTGGCAAACATGCAGCTGGAGTTCTGGATGAGACAGACATTCTCATAAATATTTCTCTGCCTCCACCTACTCATATGTCCCTGTCCTGTAAAAAAGTGGTCAAATTTTCCTTTCCATGTTGTTTTCCCCACAAACAGCTGTCCCTTTTTATTTCAGTCAGCATTCTCTTCCCCCTATCTTCCATGGTTTCTCTACACTGTAATTTTCTATCTGGTTTTGCCCATTCTGCACCTATTACACATCAAGTTGACAAGCAAAATCTTCGCTTTCTTTAAACCTCTGTTTGTCTTCTGGCTCTTCTGCTTCCTCCTAGTCCTGAGGCTTGATCTACAAAACTTCAATGCCACAAAGCAGAACTGGTACAGTAGTTAAGGAAGAAGCAATACTGAATTTTTTTGTCTACTTTCCGTGCTTATTTGATAAAGATTCACTAAGCACCAAGTTTCACTACCTAGTACTGAAGAGAATCTTTGCAAGTATTTGTCTAAATTCCTGCAGTGTTCCAGTCTAACCTCTTCACATGACTACATGCTACATATTTTTAAGTATTTTATATAAATATATATATGTGTGTGTGTGTGTGTATCTGAAAATACAACAGCAGTAATGTTGCTTTGGCAGGAAGAATTTAAATGGAAATATTGTTGGAATTCTTGCTATGGAGACGGTATCCCATCTACATAATAAATATGCTTACACCCAATTCAGAAACAATAAATCCAACAGAAAATCACAGTAATTGAACAGGAAAACCACATGTTCACTGCTTCAGGCAACGAAACACAAACAAAACAGACTGAAGAGGAGGTCACTTCATTCGACTCTCAGGTAAAGCACATACTGTGACCTGCTGACCTATAAAGTTTTTCCCAGTGCAGAAGAGAGAGGAAAAGATCATGCTTCATGATATTTAATAAAAATTTAAATAAATCAGATATGGTTTTCTGAAAAGGCAACTGAAATCACAAAACTAGGAGTTACTAGCCTCAAAGCATTCCAAAGAGCTCAAAAGAAATCCTATGAGACAATGTATTAACATTCAGTTTGAGTTCCATTCAATTTTCAGGCCTCAGGCTGGGCAAGTATTGCAGGTGAATCAGTACAGTAAAATCTGGAAAAGTAATATACGAATCTTCTGTCAGCTACATGTTCATGTATGTTTGTCTGAAAATTGACACATATTATGGCGTTTAATTCAACATAAAAATCTCACTTGATAGAGGTGTGTTCTATGAACATAAAATAGAACATGCTTTTTACTTCCAAATCCCAGTCTACCAAGAAAAAACAGTTGGCTAGGTTAGTGTACCACCTATATCTTTATTATAAGAATCTTTTCCAGTACTTTCTTAAGAATCTAAATTTTAGCTTCAGTTTCAGTCAGGGCTAGCAGTGGTTTGAAAAAGTTTGAAATTTCTTATAGAATGATCTACAAATCACATACAAAGTGCAACAGGGGTATTCCCTTAAAATCCATGATGTCCATCATCTGCTGTTTCTGCCACAGAACATTTTTTCCAAACACGTTTTAAACACGTGTCTTTCTTGTCACATTTAACTTGCATACAAACGAAGCTAGTGGACCAAGGCACTCACTTTATTGTAGGAGCATGCAATATAAGTAACTATTTAGTGTCTCTTTGAAATATTACCAAAGTGTTATATTCTGTTCTTTTACTGAAAATTATTCCAGTACCATGGAAATGAACAATTTTTTTTTCTTACTAACCTATCCCACCCAAACCCACTGATGTACCACAAAAGGATGAGTGCCTCAGCTGGCATTCACATTATTTCTTTTAATTTTTTTCCTTCCTTAGCAGATGTGCATTCTTTTCCTTCATCTTCAAGACAATATGCAACTGAGTACAGAAACTATCCTGATCTGCAATAACTTTATCTCAACCATTACTCACGCTAAAGGAGGAATTTGCACTTACCAAGATGAGTAAGTGCTAAGGCACAGCACAGCTCAGTAGAGTATGCAAAGGCTTGAAACAGAACATCAGGTATTTGATTGATGCCTATATTGCACTGGCAGCAGACAACTATCAGTTTTTTGCGTTCCTTTAATTCAAGACCACACAGAAACTTTGCATCTGCTACTGTAAAGGAACCGACCACTGCCTGAAAATACTTTGGGAACCTCCTATTCAGCTCTCCTAGTCCTAGCTGGACCTCTTTCATATTACTTTGCCATTTGGGAGCTGTCATTCAGTCTCATTACAGGCCACAATAATACAACAGACTATAGCAGGCTTCTGTGATGCTGCCAAGCGTGAGCAAGATCAAAAAATCTTACCTTTTTTAGTGTCTTGTTTCTTTTTTAAACTTTCACCTACTTCAGTGGCTTTGCCCACATCTCAAATTCACCAAAGGTTTAGGTGTTTATCAGATAAAGACCTCAAAACTTGCCACTTCATTGCCAGGAGAAGCAAAACTTCGTTTCTCTTCTCAAGGAAAATAAACTACATTGATATTATGTTATCACTATTTGTAGATGTTTCAAACAATAGACCCAGAAGTATTAGGTCAGTGTGCAGGGACTATGACTGAGCATTGTTGTTCATCACCATTCAGATGGTAAAAACATGAGTTTAACACCAGTTCAAATCACTCTAAACGTCAAATACTTGGCTTGTATCTACAGAATATCAGAATAATTTGGGTTGGAAATTAACCCAGCACTGTCAAGTCCACCACTAAAGCATGTGTCTCAGCGTCACATCTACGTGTCTTTTAAATATCTTCAGGGATGGTGCCTCCATCAATCCTGTTCCAGTGCTTGATAACCCCTTCAGTGAAGAAATTTTTTTAATATCTAATCTAAACCTCCTCTGGCACAACTTGAGGACTTTGCTTGTCTGTCCTATCACTTGTTACCTGGGTAAAGAATCCAATATCCACTTTGATATACCCTCCTGTCAGGTAGTTGCAGAGAGTGATAAGGTCCTCCACTGAAACTCCTTTATTCCAGGCTAAACACCCTCAGCTCTCTCAGCTGCTCCTTATGAGACTTGTGCTTTAGATCCACACAACAAGATCGACCAGTGATGCAAGTCAAAAAAATGCACTCAATGTTAATGAAGGATGAAGTTTCTCAGGTGACCAAAGTCCTCCCCTGCTCCCAACAAAAGACTTCATGCATCAGGAGGTCATTTCCCGCGCGTGTTTTTGGGAGCAGAGCTCTCCAGGGCGGCACAGCTGCCGGGGGGCGGTGGGGCCGTACCTGCTTGACCTCTGCCTGCAGGTGGCGCAGCTGCACGCACTGCTCCAGGTGCTTGCGGTGCTGCTCCGCCGCCACGTCCAGCTCCTGCTGCTTCTCGTGCAGGAACTCCAGCAGGTCCTGCACGCGAGTGGCCATGTCCACGTCTCTGTCACAAAGCAGCTCCACACCTGCAGTCGGGACAGTTGGTTACGAATGGCTAAAAAAGCTTCCGAAGACAAATAGCCCGTTTCCACTGTTTTACATTTAATTTTCTAGTTCCTTCTCCAAGTTCAACTTAATCCTTGAAGCATTTGCTTACATGAGTATAGGGGTTTGCACTCTTAAAAAGTGCAATATGGGGTTTCTTTTAAAGCCTGATACTTACCCTACGTGGCCAGATACAGTGAAAAACATCAAGTGAGGGGGCATTAGGAATAAAAAAGGAAGACATTACTTGAAAGCTGAAAATCTTTGCTTGACTGCATTGATCTGATTACCTATAAAATTAACACTCCCTTATTTACTCTAATTTTACTGACTTCCTGAGTGAAATCCCTTTCTTTAAAAACTAAACACCTTCAGGTGTTGCCAACTCTGATGAAATTATGTGCCACAGTACCAGTATGTCCTCATGAATATCACTGAAGGATTTGAGAATAGAGTCCACGTGTCTTCAGTTTACCAGCATCTCTGTTATTTTCACACATCCCATGGAGAGACAACTGGATAATTCTTACAAAGCCACTGCCCGGAATAGCACGAAGGAGCATCTTACCAGATGCCTGCACTTCATTGACATACTGCAGCAGATCCTGCCCTTGGTGGATGACATCAAAGGTCAAGTTATTCATGGTCAGGGCTTTGTCTGCATGATGCTGGAGCCTCTGCTCTGCTATTGTAAGATCTTCAGTGTCAAAGTCATTCATCTGCTGAGAGAGCTCATCATTCCAAGACTCAAGGTCTGAAATTATCTGCGGGAAAAAGGAAGGAGACAATGTTCAATTACCCATTACACAACAGAAAACAGTTTATTTCCAATGTTGCACTGATGATTGAGGTAGGGAACTCAAGTTGCTCATTGTTGATTGACATCACTGATCAAGTATGACATGGTTCAGACACAGGCTGTCTTAGCACGGATTTTAAATTTCGGCAAACAAACCAAAAGAACTTCTTTGAGAACTGCTACAGTTCTTCAACCAGTGCTTGCAACACTATGGGTACCCCTGCCTTATTTAAGGTACTCCATCAACACTTTACTTGTGAAACAGATGAAGTTAACACATTTTTATCTCCACTTTTAAAGGAAAACGTGGATCTGGAACATCTGTTTAATTCTTCAGACTGCACCAAGTAATAACTGGTCAACAGCCAGCGTATTTTACAATTATGCCAATCTCAAGCCCTTTTACAAGAAAGCCAGCTCTACCCATCTATGGACAGGAAGCATCAGGCCAGGTGCATCTTTGACTTCTGTCAGATAACTGAGAAGCACTTACCACAAAAGGCTGGGCACTCAGTGAATGCAGCAAAACCAAAAAGTATACTTTATTACAGTATTACTGGAATGACAAACTAAATTTGCTTGCTGATATCTTTCAGCTACACTTCAGTGTTTACACTTTAATTCTGGATTTTATTCTTCGCCGTAGGATGTCCAAAGAAGGGCAGCTAAGACAGTTTGGGGATTTTTTAAACACACGTATCACAACAATAAGTTCTCCTTGTCTGTCCACACAATGTATTTTCCAAATCACATTCCAAAGCTTGTCTGAAATGTAAAATATTCCTTTTAATTAGGATACAAAACTGGTTTTAAGACTAACAGATAGTGCTTACAATCCTCATTATCAAAGTGGGTTGAGTTCGTATGGCACAGATTTGATGCATCAGTTACTTCAAAACAGTCTGTCTAATACACTTATCCCTCAAGCCAATAATCATTTTTTTTCCAGAATTTTTAGCACAATTTTGGCACCAACTATTGCAGTTCACTGGGAAAGCAAAATTATAAATATCAAGAACCAAGTATGGCTTAGTTCCAGCATTCTACAATTTCAGGAGTAGGACAAACTCACGTGAATGGTGCTAAATGACAGGAAAGTACCTATTTATGCAGTAAGACACAACAAGAAGAGGACCTTAATAAATGGGAATTAGCAATCAAGTATCTAAGGGCATAAATATTTAACCAAAGTCATTTGTTGTCAGCAAAAGAAAGATGCCACTACCCCTTTTCAAGTGGCTGTAATAGCTCCAAAGTTAGTTATCTCTCCAAACAAGAGAAATTCCAGGAAAACAGGCCTTCGAGAAAAAAAAAGCCGAACTGGGGAGATAGCAAAGTTAAATCATCTGTATAAAGCTTCTGTAGTTTGCTACAATCTCTCATGAAGGCTTTTTTTCCATTCTGCTCACACGATGCCATAAAAAAAATGGACACATCAATCAATTAGTATTAAAATTGTGGCACCAGTGAGTTACTTCCTGTTCTAAAGGTGTTCTGCAAAAAAATTTTACTTGATTCACTAAGTACTCGAGTTTTGCACCATGTCATGATGAGAGATACCAAACAATTAAGGTAGCTATTTGCAATCCCTAAACCTGCTCAGCTACCTCTGCTGAAGTGAAAACAGGCAGACACTCAAGTGTCAGGGGTAACACTGAAAACAGAAAAGCTGATGGCCGAAGTATTCAGGAAGATAGGACAAGGCTTTTAGCCGTTGCTTGAAGCTCCATTCATCTTTCATGTGCTCTAAACATCACACAGTCTATTTAGGCATTATGAGTGGTTTTCCCTCTGAACACACAAACAGCCTTCACCTCCCACAAAATCCTTAACAAGTTCCCTGCATTTCCTTTATACTTGGTCCATGCCCAACATCTCTCATCACCTCCCTCTGCTCTTCACGTTCTTTTAAGTGATCTGAAATTTTAAAGAAACTTCAGGTTTTCCTGACAGTCCAGCCAGAGAAATTGGTTACTTTCATCTACCCTCCTTTTCTGCTCTTGTGCATCTCAGCTCTGCTCTTCCCAGGTTCTCTCTCAAACTCTGTTCATTTATTATTAAAAGCAGTGGAGGTCATCTAAAGTTTGTTTCTTCATCCACTGCACTAGGTAGGTTCTAGGAAAACAGATTTACCATCTGATTTTCATCCAGGTCAGTTAACAACATTCAAAAGTTACCCTGAAGAAATAACTGTAGTTGGACTTCGTCAAACAGAAATCTAAGCATTAAAAAATGTTGCAAAACTCCACCGTCAAAACACCATCTTTCCAAACACCATTATACAAAGGATTAAGATTTAACATGGCACATTTATGACACTGTTTTAAAAGCAAAGCCAGTCCATCTCCCTCCAGAACAGATGCCAAACCCTTATCTTTTTTACTAGGAATTTAAGCGGGAATAAAGTAAAGAACACGGGAAGCTCACAATACGACACTGCTGTGGCTGTGTCAGTATTGTTACAATAATGAAATAGATTGTAGTCACTAGCTCCTAAGATTCACTTCACTTGATAGGAAAAACAACTAGTTTCAAGTGGTCAAAACTATGTGTCGCCTCAGCCAAGAGGTTTCATTGATAGTGCCTCCAAAGAACAGCCACGAACAGCCAGTAAGAATTATAGCTTTTCCCACGCTATTTCATACAACCCCATGTTTAAGATCATGGCACACACACTGTTTAAAGCAGTTTGAAACACTGTGAACAAGACCAATACATTCCCTTTCCCCTTCAAAAGATCAGGATGCCCACGATTCAAATAAATAATGCTAGCATGTTTCTACACTGATTCAAAAGGTAAGTAGTCAACGACCATCACAGAGAAGTTTCCCAACAAATGCAGTAATCCTCATATTTTTTCAGCAGTAATTAGGTGGTGCAAGGTGGTCTATTTCAGCCATTGCACCCACCGTGCAAATATGAGGGCAGAGTTAATACAGAAATAGCATTCAGTAAGCCCTCTCTGCCCACACTCTTCAGTGCTTCCCCTAAAGTTCTGCTTTACAGACAACACTTTTAGAGCAAGCAGGCTATCATTTTGCTTGTAAAGTTTTGTCAAGACAATCAGCATTAAACAAACAGAAAAAATGACTAATAGAAATCTAAAGTAACTGAATCACAAACTCATACTGCTCTCAGGAAATAGACAACCCAGAATAAACACAGGCTAACAATTTACCACAGCATGTGTTCAAGAAGTTGCTAGTGCAGATTCTGAGCTGCCTGACATCACTACATTCTATTAAATATAAAGGTAACACTGACAGGAAACAAGGCAGGGTGTAATACAGAAGGGATGCAGACTCTTTCATACTGAGTGGGAAAGAAATAAAGAACCACAGGTCTCTTCTCAGAAGTGTCTAACTACCATTCATGGTACCAACTGAGGGCTTACCAAGACCTGGAAAACATTACGTGCTGGGGAGAAAAAAGGGAAAATGGGAAAGGGGGAAGAGTAAGGTTTCTGTGATACCCCAGCGTTCCGCATCCTCGTCTTTTCAGCAGTGTGATTTAACAGGCATCTTGTAAGTATGGTCCAAAAATAGACTTGAGATAAAGCTGTGAGCTGAAAAGTGTGTGGTATGCTCTGTGTAGAGCCCTGGCATAGGCCTCAAGGCACGTAGTTACAGACAGGCAAAAACGCTCAGACACAGATGAGACAAACACATTTCGGACTGCGTACTTTGCCACCAGCGTTACCATCCCACTGGCTGGGCTCACACACACCTTCCTCATCCTACCAATCACACTAGCAAGGGACTCTTCACCTACATTATTTTGCTCATTCTTGCCTTGACTTAATACAGGAATTTACAAATTCCTGTATTCTGAATTAAAAACAGCTCACCAACAATGGCACTAAAAATCATGCTGAGGACGAAGGTCAAGTTTATATGCCAAGAGCAAGGGGCAAAACAGAGACAGTACTGCAGTTACACCAATTTCAGAAAAGCACAAGTATCTGAAAAGTTGTAGGATAAAAGAAACAAAGTATTTTATCAGCAAATTATAAGGGAAGAGTAAGGACCAGAAGGGAATTAACCCTGCCTGCAAATCTCACCACTGTCCCCAGAAGCACGGCTGCATGGTTATGATCCTGCAGTGCTAGGGGAGCCCTTTGTCCCCTTTTAGCCTGCGTAATTTTGCAAGCAGTAAGAGAAGCTAGAAACACTACTTGCCTTCGAGAAAAGCTGTCCTCACAGGATGCTCCCCTGAATGAACTGCCCCTACAGCCAAGTCTTAACTGACTGAACCAGTCACACAAAATCCTGGAGGAAGGAGAAGGTCAAAACAAGGTCTGCAAATTCCTAGCTGGCATCTGGCTCCTCCTCATTATCAAGTTACTTCAGCTGAGTTTCTGCTTTCAAACAACTGACCTGGAACTAGTCCCCACATTTTCTTCCTGGAAGTTTCCGAACAGATGTCTGCCTTCAGGGAGAGGGAAAAGAGAAGCGTGCTTTGCTGAGGAAGCAGAGAAGACATGGTACAGAGAGAGCAAAACAATCAACATTTTGCTGAAGTCACTCTGCAGCCAGGTCCATTTTCTTCCCTGAAGGACTCTCCATCAATCTAAAATAAGCATGATTTTTATTTCCAAGCCATACAGACAAATTATACCAACTCTTTCAACAAGGTAACTGGTACTTTGCTTTATGTTGTATGCGGCAAAATGTAAAGCATGCCAAGTGTCAGGTTTAGAAAAAGCAAGACTTGTCAAGTGTGTGCAGTTTTTGGCCACTACAATATAAAAAAGACATTAATCTATTAGAGAGAATTCTAAGAAAGGCCACGAAGAGGGTCAACGGTTTGGAGGAGAAGCTGTACGAGGAGCAGCTGAGGTCACTTGGTCTGTTCAGCCTGGAGGAGACTGAGGGGAGACCTCACTGCAGCTGCAACTTCCTCATGAGGGGAAGTGGAAGGGCAGGTACGAACATCTTCACTCTCATGACCAGTGACCGGACTCGAGGAAACAACATGAAGCAGAGCTAGAGGAAGTTCAGGTTGGATATCAGGAAAAGGTTCTTCTCCCAGAGGGGGGTTGGGCACTGGAACAGGCTCCCCAGAGAACTGCTCACAGCATCAGCCTGACAGAGTTCAAGAAGTGTTTGGACAATGCTCTCAGGCACATGGTGTGACTCTTGGCATGTCCTGAGCAGGGGCAGGAGCTGGACTTTGATGATCCTTGTGGGTCCCTTCCACCTCAGTATATTCTATTCTATGATTCTGTGAAGTTAGGGTTTGCAGCTTTCTGATGCAAAATCCTATGGGCATCACCAAGTAACAGTACCAGAAGTACTCCTACCTATATAGAAGTCGTCCTGAACTGAAGAACTAGAACACATCTGCAAAGCAGGGCTCCTGCAACCAGCCTTCTGCTATTGTAGAATCCTGGCTTATGTAACCTACAGCAGAGAGCAATCAACTTAATAGTGAACTTCACTCAAACCTTTATCTTAATTCTTCCATTAATTTTCTTGGTATGCATTGCGCCACACAGCCACCATTCCTTCAAAAAAAGTGTTCTGAGAACATCTCACAGACATCAAGCACTGTTGATCACTCCTGCAAAGATTGTAAGCGTATGTGAGACAGCTACTCTCACATAATCAAAGCAGAAAACTCTCTGCAGACCACTGTGAATTGCAAAATTGAAAAAACCCCTTCTTAGTCTTCCTTTACACCAGAGTTGTTATTACTGTAGAGCACACACTCTCACTTCCTCTTCGGGTAAGGATCAAGGAACTGTGTCTGCCTATTTCTGCATTGCACCTAACAGTGTCCTTAGCTAAACCAGACTTCAGCCATGACATCAAATCTTGATTTTCAGAAGGGGGAAAAAGCCCCCAAACCAAAACACGAAAAACCCGAGATGCTATCGCTAAAAACCGGAGAAGCTTTCTGCTGATTGCCTCTTTACCCTTATATTCATAACCAACAGTTGCAGCTTTTACTACATACAAGCAAAGGGGTAAAATTATCACTCTAACTCCTGGTTTTCAGAATCTTAACGTAAGTCGTTATACACTCAAACAAGATCATTTACCAACAGATAACCCTGAACTTTATGAGGCACCAACTTGTTTCAGTCACTGTGTACAGCACTAGTAGTTTTATGAAGTCATACAAACTTAGCTGAAGTCTTTTAATGCAACTCTGCTAACCTAAGCTCCCTGTCGAGTTTCACGTCTGTTTGTATGCGTGTTCCTGCACACAAACAGAAACCTTTCAACTGATAAGCTGTAACTCTCCTTCAAAGTTTGGACAGGCTCAAAAATTCTTGAAGTTTTGCAGGGGTGCAGCACTACAACTGCTATTGAATCATTTTCAGAGTTTGAAAAGAATTTTATTTTTAAAAAATGACAGCCCATAGAACATTCCCAGTGTTTAAGACAGAATTCCAAATACCACTTGCAGCTGCTGACTGAAAAAAAGACTGCTGATTTGGAAAAGAAAGACAAGAGCGGTGTTACTACAAAGCACCAGTTTAGAGGGTTTGTATGAAAACATCTTGCAGAGTCCTATTCCTATTAACTGCAGGCATACCAGTTATATCAAGGTAGTTTGATATTCAAACTAAACTTACCATATGAAGCAACTGATGCATTATGATTTTACCAAACATTTGCTTAAAGATGCACTGAGAGCTGAGCACTAAGCTCTTCTGACACTTTCACAGGACAAAAGCCTTGGTTCAGGTAAGAATTAAGTGTACCGGCCATTTGAGCCACATGCAACTACACAGTCTCAGCACAAACATCCCTACACAAGAGGAGAAGTGCGTGCAGTGCAAGTCTGAAAGCAAACACTCACATCTATTGCATCTCTTTCAAATATGCGGAGCTGCAGAAACAGCTCAAGTTTGATCTTGCGTTCTTGAAAAAGCTCCTCCATCTGAGACTGGGCCTCATCCAGCTGCTGCAGGACTGTCTCTATGTGGTTGATCGAGCTGTTATGGGGGGTCTTGTTACTAGAAATGGCAGAATCCCTATTCAAAGCAGAGAGGAGAGGGGGAAGAAAAAAGAGCATTATTGGAAAAAAAAACCAAACATACAATTTGGACGCTATGCATGACCACAAGACATAAGCCTGCTTCAGATAAGGTTGGTGCAAGCCGTATTGCATGAAAGCTAAGTCTGTACATCTTTGTAAATAAAAAGCCACTATGTTCTACTCCTTGAAAAAAAACATTAGGAGATTAATTACTTTAATTTTTTGCCCAATTCAACATGTAAAGACATTCTATTTACAGGAAGGATAAAATTTAAAATGAGAGACAGACGCTTCCACTGTGAAAAGGAAGTAGCATATGATAACTATTTACTTTACTGAATCTTCCTGACAAGGAAAGAAAATCAAAATTAGTTAATTAAGAAGAATTACTTAATCTTTTACTAGAGTATAAAACCTGCAAATTCAGATATGTTAATCTCCTGCAGCAAAGGAGACATGTACCAGAGCAGCTGGGAACCAAATTTATTTATTCAGATCATTTTCAAATGAAATGGGCCACAAACTTGGCTTTTACTACAATGAAGTTACCTGTCAGTCTGCAAAACAAATTCAAGTGTCTCTTTATAAAAAGGCTGCTTCTCAGAACTCAAAATGCTGTGGAGCCCTGCATGTCAGACTACAAAAACACATAATTGCTTCTATCAAAAAGGTAGCTTATGTCAACAATATCTCCTTCTTGTGGGAGCAGTGTTTATAAGCTGAGCTTCCTGTAAACAGAGGTTTAGAGACCATCAGTACAGCATGAAAGATCACTGTAGTCCTAATATTTACAAGCTTTATTTATAGGTCACATTTTGTACTCATCATCTCTACCCTCAAAATAGAAAGAACCTCAAAGAACATCAGATGAACACCAGGAGAGATTTAAATAAAAATCTGTTTTACCTTAGTTGCTGTATGAGATCTTCGCCTTCTTTTATGACATTGACTGTAACCTGCAGAGTGGTCTGTTGTTGCTGACCAAAACGTTTAATCAGGTCTTGGACAGCCTCCACAGACTCAGCATAGACATCATCAAGCAGTTCTTTCTGTAGCTCTTCAAGCCACGTCCACAGCTAAAGGAAATGGGAAAAAGCAAGAAATGTAAGCCCGAGGATTAGGCAGTCAGCTATTCCGAATCAATCTCCCTGGACAAGAGAAAACACACTGAGGTGGCAGAGGAGAAAGAGGATTTGTTTTTCTTCATAGAAAAAATCCCATCCTCATATTAATGAAAGCAAGCCTTTGTTTCAAAAAAGGTTTTCGCTTCTTGGAAATACCAGGAAAGCTTTATCCGTGTTGCTAAGTCACCCTTTCTTCCCCATTTTCCTTCTACAGAACTGAGCGTATCCGATTGAGCAGCACAGAGTTCATAGTGAGAATCCCATCTGCAGCTCTGCGCGAGAGTCCCTGGGAGAGAAATGCTATGGTAACACTCTCCGAGAGAAGGGAGGAAGGAAGGAAGGAAGGAAGGGAGATGTATTGTAGCCACCATAAAATTTGCACTGCCAGGCTGACACTGCACACAGACAACATAACACTTTTCAGTGGCCTTCAAAAAAAGGAAAAAGAATGGGCATTTCACAGAACAAAATACAGAGACAAATCAGATGTGAGAAGTTATTGTTGTATCATGATGCTGTTCGCCCTCCTGATTTCAGTTTCACACTATTACAACAAAAATCACCACAAGCAATTCCACCAGTTAATTCGACATTCTTCCTCCCTGCTTCACATGTGCACATATCCCTGCTCAAAAATGCCCATGCACCACGGCTTACACAAAAATCCCTAGGTATACGCTGGACAGGTATCACTGCTGGTCACGTGAAGAACCCTACGGTGCTCTTTTCCACAATTTCATGACGGAAGCCGTTGCATCCTAAGCTCTGTGTGAAAGCCACTCATCAGCAAACCATTAGCCATCTATTGTAGAACTGAAAAAAAGCAGCAGGAGCACGGCTGTGTCCTGCAACACTCCCATGAGCAGCACCAACATCACACTGGAACAGCTGCTCTCACAGGAAGCATTCAAACCCGGTTCCTCCTGTCTATTTTACCATCCCATCCCGAATGCTGCTATTCCAAGAACAAGAGTTTGTTTTTTATCCCAAAAGAGTAACTCTGATCCGATCAGAAGTATTAAAGTCTTTTGATGACATTTCAATCTCTGCCTTTGAAAATTTTAGAGATTTGTTGAACCTAATTAAAAGGTTAACACTGTTAAAATACATAACTAAGCAATCAAAACTGGCTTAATTTCAAAAGAAACTCAAATGTTTTCTTTATTTCTTTGCTAAACGTTTTCTACAGAAATAGCCATTTCATGCTGCTGTTCCTATATGTATGTTCTGATCATAAAGGTTTCCTAACTATTACATTAAAATAGAAAACTCAGTGAATTATTCCAGATCTTGACTAATTAGTTCCTTTGAAACTTTGTTTCAAAATCAAATGCCAGTTTTGGTATCTCATAGCTTTACATGCCTCCTGTAGGTTTTGAGTAAACCAAGCTGTTGGGTAAGTTTTCACAATTGGGATGAACTAATGAGATTTAACCAGACTCTTTTCTACAAATCTACTACCTTCTCCTCCCCAAACCAGAACTGTCTGTTCATGCACACTGTTATTCGGACTACTCATATGCTTCAAAGACAATGCTTGTCACAAACCTGAATGCAACTCCACAGTTGTAAACACCACAAGCTCCAGGCACAGCAGTCTTTCTTATTAAAAGGACCACAAATCAATAGAACTTAACAAGTGGGTCAGAAGCGCTCGTCAACATTCATTCCAGTATAACCCAATGCAGCATCCAAATATTTTTTTTTCCCAAATGCGTACTTCAGAATGCAACTTTAACTGCGAAACGGATGAAACTTAAGAGCAAGAAGCCTGAAAATACAACCTGAAAATTTTACTCAGTGCCCAGAGGACATGTATTTATTCCTCTCTTAGCTTGTGAAGTTTATGCCTGAGCCATAAAAAAAAAATAGGGCATCGAGTCAGAGACTTTCCAAGCGAGCTGGTGTGTACACATAACCAGCACAGCTTGCAACTGTGCAGATACAGACATTTGAGAGCAACATTTTGTTGTTGCCTGCAATGAGCTTGGTGCTGGTTGGAAGACCTCTACATGCTTACATCCACTCCATGCTTACTGCTCTGCCTACAAAAGGCCAAATTTACACAGATATTTACTACAGAGGAACTGGGATTAAATAATTTTGAGTGTCTCAGACTATATCAAGTGTGCCCCCTAGGTCCCTTAGAAGTACCTGTACTGCAGCTCAACACAGGTCTGACAGCCACTTCAATTTTTAACAACATGCCTTCTGCAGCTGAGTTGCATCAGACCTCTACAAGGAATTCACCTCACCTTCCCATTTCTTATTCTTTACATACACTTCAGCCACTTCTTTAACTGGATGGAGAAGATTTGGCAGAAGCAACAAAACCTACAAGCGCTGGACCGGTGAGGTACTCTGCATGTGAATAATTCCCTCAGAGCTCAGCCTGGGTGCTGGAGACCAAGCCAACAGAGGACACGCAGACCTTTCCCTCTGCACACCCAGTTCAAGGTAACACCACCTGCCTCGAGCAAAAGGAATGGTCACCAGCACAACCAAGTGTTGCACTGACTAGTGCCTGGTCAGCATGGCATCACTATAAACATGGTATGTGGCCCCCAAGGTACCAAACGGCTCAAAAATACATTGTGTTTGCCTAGCCCACAAGCTGAATTATCCACTGCTTGGGAAGCAAAAACATTTTATGAGAAGTGCAGAAAGAGAAGGACAGTAATTAGTATGCATTACTTGCCTAGCTGTGATTCATACGCTGTTGAAAGTGGAACAATTTAAGCCATTTCTGAAGTGACTAAACAGCTCTCTGAGACTTCCATAGCAGAAGTTACTCTAATACATTACCAAATAAGGTTTTACATTTTTCCACCAAGTAAGTTTCTGACAAACATCTTCCCCTCAAAATAATCTAGGTGTTTATAAACAAAAGTTATAATAAAGCCACCACAGATGAATAAAACTGTCAGGTTATTAAAGCTGGATAGAAATTCATGCAATGTACTGAGAGGAGCTTAATTCTTAATGGGTGGCAGTAGCCAGCTGGCTTCTCTGCAGCTTTTGAACCAGAATGAGCTCTGGATATACTGGAAATTACATAAATTACCTTGTTTTCCGACACAAAATTAAGGTTGAAGACTGTACAAGGTTGCACAGCAAAGCCAAAAGAAAGCAAACAGTTTACAGCAGGGGGTGAACAGAGACTAGAGCTTACCCATACATGTTCAGCAGTGCAGAACTACAGATTTTACAGTGCAATGACTTTCTGAAGTAACACATTATTCCATAAAAGAGAGCTTGGCAACAAAAATCCAGTGGGGAAAAAAATCACTAACTCATCATTAAAAAACTATTAACTTTCTCTCGGTGTGAACTTTTGAGCAACTTCCAGTCATGTCTTTTTCTGTTCTTTGTAAGAGAAGTAGCATGAAGATCCCTAAACAAACCATCAAGTCCTCTGATCTCAGTAAGAACTTTATCCAGAGGCAAGACAGCTCTAACATACGGTGAGAAAAACTGCATACATAACTCAATCCAGTCACAGAAGGAGGTTCTTCTCCTCTTTTCATCTGCTCTTTGCATCTTATCAGAATTAAAATTAGAGAGGGAAACAAAATTCTGAATCCCTGACAGGCAAATGTTTCACTCAGCAGATTTTTTTTCTTGATCTAAGTATAGCACAGACTAAGAAACATCTGCCTGAATGAGCCTGCATCCTGTACTACCTCTTTCCTAAGTTCTTGGGAGCATGCCATTAGTCACTGAGATGGTATTATTTCAATTGTCTGCAACATCCTGGAAGTTTCAGTGTTTCCATCATGGGCCTCTATCCATTTAAGTCCCATCTCTGCAATCTCCTGAAAGACTGCAGTTAAATAAGACCCTACTGTATTTTGCTGAATATAAACAGAGAACAATTATTTTTGAGTAAATACTTTACCCAAGAGCACAGAGTTATTTTATTAGGGTAAAATATCCATCACACTCTTCCACAATTTATTCCTTCATTTTTATAAAAATGGCTTTTCGATATGCAGTCTGCCTTTTCAGTAGGCTCAGGCAAAGAAAGGCACGTGGTTTCTGCATGTAAAAAACTGCAAATTCCTCTTTCTGCCCCTGCCCCCCAGCACAGTGTTGCAGTATGTGCATTACCACAGGCACAGTTGTTGAAGCAGCTATTATTTGTTCAGGGCCAAATGTTGCAATAGTATTCCCTAACAAGTATGTCTAGGCATAGAAAGAGGCTGATGTGTGTACATCTGCCTGAAAGCTCTGGCTTTCAGGATATGCGGTGGACAAAAAATACATCTTTTTAAAAACAAAAACCTTAAGATGTTAAACCCCCTGGAGTTTGTCTTCTAGGGTCTTTCAGTGGCATTTAAGATGTTAAATGCCTGCATTTCTTTTTTTCATTAGATATAATTATCTTTAAAAGCTTCAAATATCCCTATCTATTCTATGGTTATAAAGGAATTAATTTCCAATTCAGAATAAATTCACCCTTGCAGCAAAACCAAGTTTCTCACATGTTCATAAAATTACATCAACTACTACAATCCTGTTAACATTTGCCCTATTTCTGCACTGAACAAGAGAAAAATGTCTATACATAGCTTAATAGAAACTAAAGGCCTACTTCTGCCTCACTTTTGTCAAGCACTTAGGGCTATTTCAGTAACACTTGGACTTAAATTCCATCTTTTCTTCCAAGCAAAAAAGCTACCAGTATTGAAAAACTCGAGAGAAGGAAAGCTGTGCTGGGAAACTGAATTCCAGTCCTACTAGCAGTAAGCTCCTACACACTTGAGCCTGCAGCCACTGAAAGTGTTTCTTTTTTCAGATCTAAAAGTGTCCTCCACAACTCCCAAACTCAAGATGAGCAATGTACCAAATGACTGATGAGAGTGCACTTTGTGCACTTTTGCCAGACCTGCTACATCGACCACTGCTGTGCTATAATGACACAATAAAAATATTAGACATGCACAAGCCCAAAGGCTAAAGCCTTTACACTTAGATGGGGGCATCCAAAAGATGCTCTGCTGCCTGGAAACAGCATGCAGAGGAGAGAGCAGCCTTTTCGTGACATGCAAATTTAACCAGTAGACCACCGGCACAGAAAGATCAAATACCCAGGAGGGACATGTGACCAAAGGAGCAGGGCTGCCACTTCAGGGCCTACCTTGAGACAAAACTACTGCACGGCTGTGCGACGGACACCCTCTCACACTGGGCAACGCAGAGGAGAGTGCATTTCCAGCAGTGAGTTGTAAGACAAAGCGAGACCATTATCAACAAGCTTTTTAGAATCAAATGCGAATGCCTCACAGGTAGATGTGAATGAATGGGCAGCACTGTGGCCAGAGCAAAGCCTTCTCTGCCTTCTCATGCACTGGCACCCTCAAAATGATGCCACCTTCCTTCCAAAGCTTGCACAGACTACTGTTTCCTTACTTTGGCAATGATGGCTTTGTAGCTGAAAACCCAGCCAATTCCACTTCCCTTCTCTTTGTTTCAACCTCAATCTATTCTAGAGCATAGTTTAGTCTGAGTAAGATGAAAAAAGAAGACACATGTCTTCTAGTAACACCATTAAGGATATTGTGTACACATAAAAAGCGCTCTGAGCTATTTTATAATCAACTTGTCAGAATACATGCAAAAGGTTATATGCAAAAAACCAACAGGCTCTTGAGAGATCATTCTCTTCCACATACAGTCAGCCTGATCTGCATTCCCACACTAGACTCCAGTTAGGAAAATACCTGTTGCTCTACTTTGGCACTACAACAAACACCTGGCTTGGACAGGATTTCAGTCTTCCCACTCACAGATGCTGAGGGAGCCATTTTGGAGAGAGTGTGTGTGCACATGTGTATGTCTGTGTATGGAAGAATCTGAACTCACAGCAAAATGCTGTTCATTCCACTCTG
The DNA here is from genome assembly GCA_013397755.1 of Cnemophilus loriae. Classification (NCBI taxonomy): domain Eukaryota; kingdom Metazoa; phylum Chordata; class Aves; order Passeriformes; family Corvidae; genus Cnemophilus; species Cnemophilus loriae. Next base: position 804,546 of record VZTF01004374.1, on the reverse strand, counting down.
GGACACACTTTACAGCAGAGACTATTGAGACTTGCTCCTGTGTTCTGCGCACAACCTTTTATAACTGTTTATTTGTTACTGTTATCTTTATTTTTAATGGTTATCTTTATTTTTAATTGTTATCTTTCACCTGTGCAATTTTTTTCTCGCCTCATCCCTTGCCATATTATTAAATGTCCAAAGGCACAAAAGCCATAAGGGTTCCACTGTCTTGCAATGGTCTGTTTCAGATGTTCAGCTGTACCTTACCCATCGTCAGGCCAGGAATCTGTCAAGACACAGTACCTCCAACGCAAAGATCCTGACAGAGATATTTATGATTCCAAACACTTTCAAAGCTTGCCAGTGCACAGCTTAACTTTAGCACGTCACTTACTGAAAAGTCTGGCTTATAGATTGAAATTTCTCACTGTTTGCATGGGAGCTAAAAATCAATATTCACAACCTTACAATTCTAAAACTAGTAATAAGATAGCAGCATGTAATCACAATTTATAAATAGCAAGCAACTGATTTTCTCAGGTGACCACTATGAAAAATGAGTGATACTATTACATAACACTGTATTTCTGTCATTTCTGAACAGATCCTTTTTTTCCCCAGTGAAAAATGTTATCTGTTGAAGTTAGTCTATGAGGAGTCTGAGAACTTATACGTTGGTTTTTTGATGTTTGTAAGCCACAGGGAGCTCTACCAGCTTATAACTACTTCACTATAAAATTTCTGGAAATGTTAAAGACAGACAGTATTTTCCATGTGCATCATAACAGGCTGCTGCACACACAGCACACAGCTGCTCTGTGCATACAGACAGCAAAAGTCTGTTACTCCCAGGAAGAGCTTTTTGTGGCAAGCACACTGCTGAAAGCAGAAAGTGGGCTGATTTACTCAGCATGAACAGAGTGAGAGTACTGTGCAGTCACTGAAGGGCTGGTGCTTCCCAGGGAAGCTGGGAAAAGTTGCAGGCAAATTCTATGTCAGGTATAAAGGTTATGTAAATCTACAGGGCAGAAGTAGTACTGGAATACTCTCATCCAAATGAGAAGCATTCATTCAACATGAAGTATTTCTGAGGAAAAGAATAGAACATACTGAAACATCCTACTTCAAAGAAGTCAAGGGATTGGAAGGATACTGGAGCCAGATTTCAAAGTCTCAAACAGCCAACAACTCAGACAAACAGCTTTTCTAAGTTCTGCAGCTCCCTCCAAACTGCCACACGCAAACAGGGATTGAACTCCTCATGTCTATTTTTTTTAACCAGGAAAACACAAAAAAGATACAAGACAAAATTCACCCTGAATACTTCAAGGACAAAATGCATTGGTGGTGTTTTGCTTTGCTTGGGTTTTTTTATGTTTTGGGGGTTGACTGGTTGGTGGGTTGGGTTTCTTGGTGTTGTTTTTTTATGTATTTATTTTTTTATTCAACAACTAAGGCAGCTCTTTCTGGTTCAACAACTAAACTATTATCCTACTACTTGAACTCCTCTCTTCACTAGTTAAGTGTGCACATTAATTTCTTCACAATACAGCAGAAAGGTTATGTTGCTTACAGGTACGCACTAATTTATTCAGCGACTTCCCACATCCTGCAAGGGAAACACAATTCTCCTGCCAATAAAACATGGATGGCTTTCAGGTAAGGGCATTTTTATCTTCCATCTGCTTTGTGATGCCTTCTCAGCACTCCACAGGCATGTTTGATAACAAACAACATGCTCTTGAAAATAGATGACAATACAGAAAGCACAGGAGAGCTTTGAGCTTGCTGTTTTCTTTGCACCTGAACCAAGGACTAATCTACTAAATATGAACCACCCGCCTCACTCGCTCATCTGTATTATTTAAGAATGGAAATACATCCTTCCTTAAACAAATGGGTAGTTTTAAAGTTCTTCCTTGCTTTACTAGGTATAAAAGTCATTCACATCACAAAACCAAAAAAAAATCAACATCAGCCACTATAATACTTTTCCCCCAAAGTCCAGACCGCAAAGAGGCTTCCATAGTAACAGCTGTGTGTGCTTACAGACTCAAAATAATAGCCATTTTCCCTAAGAAATAAATCAAAATACAGAATGTCGATTTTTTTCTTTTCAATAAAACGTTATTATCTGGCAGAGCAGTGGCAATGTGCCAGCACATCTGGATCAGCCTCCCAGAATTATTCAACAGTGACTCACATATCAGTCTGCCTTTCAGGTTTTTTTTCATTTTTGAAAGCATATCCTTTTACACTTAGTCTTTCACCACTACAGCCAACTATATTCTATTTAAATACCATTTCAGCTGTTGCTCTTGATGCTAAGAAAAAGAGGTAATGAAGAAATATATTTGAAAAAAAATGAACACATTTCAGCAGCTGACTGCTCCTGTGATTCATAACAGATAAGGACCAGTACTATTTGCTTGAGAAAGTGAAACAAAAAAGCTGCCCCCTAAGAACAGTTTATGAAACAGCATTTGTATTTTCTTTGAATAAGCAGAGTCCTGTGAGAGTATTGGCAAGGAACCATCTAACACAAGACTGATGGGGGAGCTATGTACTCATGTCTAAAGCTAAAAAGTAATTCAGTCCTGACCTCCTTCAAAGACCAACTGCCTTGTGCTTTTGTTTCAAGTGCAAAGCAGATGTTTCACTTACAAAAAACTCCCACTCTTATCCTCTAGGAGGTTTTGCTGAAGAAGCTACTTTGAATAGTATACTTTGCCACTGAACAGCCCATTTCACAATGTACAGTGAAAGGAAGGAAGACACACTGGGACATGTTGTGATCCAGAACCTTTTCATATTTTCACCGAGTTTGAACAGTGAGATGATTTAACATGAGCTCAAAACAGAAACCAAGTAACTTAAGGTTGTCAAAAACCAAGACTTCTTACTGAAGTCCTTATTCTTGCTGTAGTCTGTTCCACCCTCCCCCATGAGCTTACAAATTCACATGTTCTGTGTTTCGAATTGGAGCATAAAGCTAATCTTACTGAAAATTAAGTGTGGCTGAATTTTCTTTTTCCTGGTGTATCAGTTCAGCCTTTGAAGAAGATTAAAAACTGCAAACAAGAAGCTAACCATTGTCATTATCAGATAAGCTCTTTAGGTTGCAAAGAACTGTCACTATACGAGATAAAAAGATGATGTGCAAAACAGTGAAATAAACAAAGTCTCTCTGGGCAACAGGGTTGCCTTAAGCAGCCTTGTGCTTCTGACATACATTTCGGTCTCCTGAACCATGTCAGCCTAACCATGGGTCTGGTAACTCAGACAACAGGAGAGCTGGTTGGATTAAAAAACAAAAGTGCACAGTACCTCCCTCCACAATGCTGACTTTTAGCTGTACCAGTTCCCTGGTCTGACCCTCCTCCCTCCCCTGTGACTGAACAAGCATGTGTACTTGCACAATGAAGGAGGTTAAAGCTGCTTCTGAAAGTAAAAAATCAAAATCAAATCTGGTAAAAAAAAAATCCTTAAACAAAACCACCACAGTACTCCAGCCCACAATGCACACTGAATTACAAACCCAAACTCATCATACAACTTTGGTTTTTATGGTGTCCTATGGCAAGATTCTAACAATGAAAGCAACCCTGGATAATATGGGGTTTAGGGTTTGAAGTTATCACCACAATTAGCTGAAGTTTTACCTCTTTAACGTGAGTGTGAAAGGACACAGACATGTCCAGCAGGATCTTGCGCTGCTCCACACGCCTGACAAAATCCTGTATCCTGTCTTCGAGCTGATGGGCAGCTTGATAAATTTCCTCCGGGTCACACTCTCCAGTCTGAGCAAGCTGTTCTGCTGCTTCTAGGAGCTTATCTGCATTTGTATATGTGTTCTGGAGAGAAAGAAGTTAGTTTCACAGGATTAAATGAAAGAAAAGTCAGTCAGTGTATTTTAAAGCCACTCCACTAATAAAAACAAAATTACAAAAATGCCTTTGGAATGTACTTTTCTTCCTTCTTTTCTTAAAGGTAGTAGAATATAATCTTACTAAAGATTCTGTTACATTTCTATATAATTTTTCACTTAACTGTGAATAAATTAATTCCTTAGCTCCTTATTTATGTCTATTCAAATGTCTCCTCAACACAGAACTTGGAATCACTATTTTATATACACATCTAGAATAAAGATCAGCCTAAATGCCTAACTACTTGCAAACTGGCCTACTTCAACAGTGGAAAAATCACTACAGTCAGGGACAGACTTTTCAAATGTGTACTGCTAGAGCTGAAAAACTTCTAACTGCTGGTAGAGACACAACATCAAATCCACACACCCAGCAGGAAGATGGAAAGTGACCAAGCACAGAAGGAGAACATTTCTCTCCTCCTTACAGAAGTCAAGTCAGGCATTCAAAATTCATGCATCAAGTGTATCATCATTTGTGAAAAAGCAGCAGCATAGGAAGATTTAGAAGTCAGCTATGGCTGAGTGTCCTAGTGGAATAGTGTCCCAATACATCCTAGGATCAACAAATGCAGATCAGAAGTCCTGTAAGAGACTTGGCTCTAAGCAGAAAAAGAACAGAAGAAGTCTGGTCTCTGAAGTGCTAGGAGTGCTATGGTGCAGAGAAGAGACAGATGTTTAACAACTCTTAAAGCTCTGCATTTGCAGCCTGCCTCAGTATCTTTCTCATCCATTCAAAACAGGACTGAGTCCAAACTTTTGTAATACTTCGGGTGCTCTTGTTGAGCCTAACCTTGGGTTTTCATGATTTAGAATGGTTCTCAAAACTCTTATCAAGGAAGGTTAGAAGGATGTTAACCACTGGAGAAAACAAACTGAAGCCAAGTCTAGACTAAAGAAGCTTTGCTCATGTCACCCCATTAGGTCTTCTGATAGGTTTGTACCACAGACTAAAAAAAGAAGAAAGCATTCTTGACAATATAAACTACATCTTTTTCTTTTCCCTTCTGCCCTTCCACGTTCTCCCAACCTCAATTACATCAGGTAAAAACACTCCTTGCAAAGATATATTAAGCCTATGCAAATGTGCTTTTCTGTGCCATAAATATAGTATCACACCTCTAATTTAACATTATAATATCCACAAAAATTAAATCCAAGTCCAGCCCTAAAACTGAACTAAAGGGCGGGAAATAAGAGCTCTCCCCCAGGGTATCAGGTAAATTACCAGACAAGCCCAGGACAGATTACATGACTCAGTGAAGCTTTCACATATTTGGGGGGAGTTCTCCCTTAATTTATTATGATCTATTTATGCAAGGAATTAAATTCATGCTGTTCCTTGACTTTGACTATGTAACTCTCAGCCCTTCCTTAACTTTCAGCTTTTGAGTTGCACAGAGAGATAGAGAACTCCTCCCTGGTTTCTCTGGGAAAGCCCGCAGAGACAAACATGAGCTTATCCTATTCAGTGGAGAGCGGGCTACTCCACGCCCCAGACCACTGTCTCAGGCCACTGTCCCAGGCCATGCTGGCCTTGAACACACTCTGAGCTGTGCTTGGGTGTTCTGCCTTCCATGACTGCAGCTCACATGTGTTCAAGGGGCAAGGCTGAGGAGCCTCAAGGCACTCCTCAAACAACAACTACTTCATCAGTCCAGAGCACCACACCCAGCTGCAGATGGCTGAAACAGAAGTTTGCCATTTTAATGAAAACTTTATCTCACATGTGAAGCATTGTTTACGAATTCCAGGAGTATCTTCCGCATTACACAGGCCCAGGCACATCTGACTTCTCTTTCTGTAAAGGGGATGGTGAACTGCGTGCATTTAGAAAAGATCACAGCCTGGATCCTGCTTCAAAAGGGAGTACGATTCTCAAACCTAGCAGCAAGCACGTGCCTTATTGCTCAAATTTCACTTCCAAGTAGAGCTGGAATATAATGTAAACAGCCCTTTGGAATAGAAATCACATCAACTAGGTGTTCGGTACTAACTACTGTCTTTCCCATCTCTCTGCTCACTTCTAAACAACGCTCGGAGGGAAAAAAGTAGTAATGTGAAGGTTTTGAAAATGCTCGTCCCAAGGGGCAGCCTCCAGTTGAAAGATAGGCAAAAAAAGCAAGAGGTCTTCCTTGATGCTGCTTATGCCAATTTCCTAAATTGACAAAGCAGCCTTCACAGAGACAAACTTCCTCAGGATATCTCCACTAGCACACTTTCCCCAAATCCCAGGGGAAAAGAAGGAGCCCTGTAAGAACTTCAAGACTACCTGTAGTCCATCCTTCTGTGCCCCAAGGTGCAAGTCTTTAACAGGCACTCTTCTCCAAAACAATGAAAAATTCTCCATAATGGAATTTACCACCTTCCCCAACAAAAAAATCCCATCATTTTTCCAATCTTTCCATCAAGAAATGTTTTCTGAATATTCTTCACTAAGAACAAACACCATATTTTTAGAAAGCATATGAAGTGACACATCACAGAAAACCCTACAGTTAAATTTCAGACACTAGTGCAGAAATGAGTACTACTGACAATAAATACAGAAACAGAAGTGAGTGGAGGTATGGACTGCACTTCATACAATCTGGAGTTTACTGTGGTCTGGAAAGGGAAGAGGGACACATGGATGGCCGGAGATCAGCAGAGGTACACAAATCACTAAAGGTACAGAAAATAAGATAAATTACACATTAAATACAGTGGACACCAGCACATTTAAGTCTACTGACTTAGAATGGAAAAGCAATGTACTTTTCACCTAAGGAGCAATTAAATTGCATAACTCATTGCCACAGGGTCTGTCATACATTCCAAGACCATAAAGGCATTCAAAAAGTAGCCTAATTAAAGAAAGAAGTGTCCATCAGTGATCATTAAATACTGGTTCTGATGCATCCTTCAGTTCTAACATCAAATAGGCTCAGATAACTGGGAGGGTGAAGGTAACTTTTTAAGCCTACAGTCCCTTTTCTTTATGCATCTGGGGATAGCCACAAGATACTGTAAGACATGGACCTTTAATTTGATGTATTGCAACCATTTCATGGGTAAAGTTCAGAACCAGTCCAAATTCATAACCTGTTTTTATAACCTTAAAGGAGATGGGAACTGGTGTTTGTAGGGAAATGAAAGGTGTATTCAGACAAGGTTTGCAATAATCTTTCTTGTGCATCTCCTGCACCAAGAAGACTTACCTGTGGAAAAAGATCCCATTAATTAATTCTTGTCATATACCTTTTGTGCTTTTTGAGCATAGACTACTGTCAAAAAGCAGACACAGATCATATTTGAAACACAAAAATCTGACTTAGAATTTCATACAAAAATGCATGGAAAAATACAACTACATTATTGACCTGTATCCAGTGCTCTTAAATTGAAAATTCACACCCATAAGTGAATCAATTATATCAAAATTTGGACACTTGACACTTCAACTAAACAGTCTCACGGACACAAAGATGAACATGGAGAGAAGGTGAAAAAAAAGAAAAAGATGGGTAAGTAGAAACTAGACAGGCTTTACATGAAAAGAGCAACACAATTTTACAATAGTGGGTGCAAGTCAAAGCATGTATGTGTAGCATGAATTTGTAATCAGAATTTAGGGACGATTATTAGCTGAGTTTTGACTATCTAGCTTTTGTAATGGTAATAAAAAGTGTTAAATAAAAAGAAACAACCCTTCATTTCACATGAATTTTAAAGTGACTAATTTGGGAGACCACAGCCCATTGACTGGAACGCCTTTTCTATTCAACACACAGCTTATTTTAACATCTCTTTGAATGCTATTGAGGAAATAGCACCTCATTCACATTAAAAAAAGAATGTGGGAAAAAGCAGAAAGGAAGGAGAAAGAAAAAGTAATTTTCACTCCCCTCAAAATCAGGAGTTAGCCTTTGACCAGGAACATGTCAACATTACTGCCGGCTCCCTGGATTTGCCAGAACATTGCCATGCCAGTGACACTTCATTTAACATTTCTTTCTCTCAACTTCTGACTGGAACTGACTGAAAACCCCTGATAATGCCCAGAGTACTATTAAAAACAAACAAAAACAAAATCACAACAAAAAGAGCAACAACAACAACAAGCCTAAAATCAAAAACACAACAAAGACCTGGACCAACCAGAAATGCAGGCAGAAAATAAGTCAGCCAAAAGTTACTGATGCTTTAACAAGGACTGCAGATTGCTGTTTTATTCTTGAACATAATCTTCCTTGTAACAGCAACAACAGGAATGCCTTTTGGGCTGCTTATATTCAGTTTTACAGCAAGTAAGAGGAACAACTCAGAGGGTGTGCCTCTCTTGGCAGTAACTCACTACACATTCAAGAGTTAGAGATGAAAAAAATACTTATTAGATCATTTTGTCCATCCTTCTGTCAGTGGAAGATAGTCCCCTGTAGTATATTTAAGTTCTTTGACCAATCTAAGTTTTCAGTATCTCCAAAAATAGAACTTACACCCATTCCCTGAAGAGATAATTTCAAACTCCAGTAACATTCAGTTTTAAGAAGTTTTTAGTAAGCATTTGCTTTACAATTTTCTGCTTTAAGTATAATGCAAATTAACAAAACACTTTTTTTAACATCCCAGTAACATTTCTATGCACTTCATTCCCTTTGGTCTACTCAAACATTTTCTTCTTCTTTGCCCAAATAATACATAATTAAGTATGAGATCATTCAAGCTTTGTTAAGTATCTTACAGAAATAGATTCCTGCTTGTCTGACCCAGAAAAATATGTATTTCCACATGGAAAATATTAATTTTTACTAAAAATGAAGTAATAGATATGCACATAGAAAATCCAGCATGGATATATACAAAAGTAACAACACCTATTCTTTTTGAAAATTTTACAGGAAATCAATATTGAGGAAGTTTTCTGATGCTGTTTCAAGTCCTCAGCCACTGGAGTGCTCTAAGACTGTATTTACAATAAAATTTTATCAAGAGCTTAATCTTCACTAAACAGGCAAACTGTAAACAACACTTCTGATGTATTCCCCATAGTAGGTGTCACTGCTGAGCTCCTACATATCATGTCAGAATTATCTAATAACATTGTCTTCTGTTTGACTGAAGCACCATTGTATTAGCCCCATCTTCGGAGATTTTTCTTGATTAATCTTGGAGATGTTTTTTCTTACCAATCATTAAGACTGGATAGACAGTGCATGTTACTAATAGCGAGGATTCTAGCCTTTAGCTTCCTTCACAGGGCTTTTCTTCCCCTCACATCCCCTTTTAGAGGCTAATAGTTACACCAGCTCCTTGTTAAGATCTCTGTATTCCTCTGTATCTCCATTTGTTTTGACTTTTTTCACAGGAAAATGTGTTATGAAGTTGTATAATCAGTTCCACTTAAGGCTAAGGGTAACTAAAGCTATCAGTGATTCAGAAGAGGAGGGCATATACAAACTCAATTGTATTCAAAGGAAAAAACTCAAGCCAGGTTGGCCAGTTTGCTGGTTCACCTGGTTTCTTAGGAGTCCCCCTTCCTCTCCATGAGACTGCAGTGAGGATCTGGGAGCTCCCCAAGCCCAAAGCCAGAAAGCAGGACTATCAATTCATCCTCTTTTACAGGCTGCACGAAAGTTTAAATCCTAGAATCCCATGGAACTAAACTACTTTGAAAGGAGAGCTTTCATTCTTCTGTAAATCAATATTTGAAAGCATGCTTTTAATAATAATAATAACAACAACATAATGGCAGAGCAGTTCTATTGTACTTTAAGGCTTGCAACCTCTAGGACTGTAGAAGTTTGTCTTTTTCTTCTCAAAGCTGGAGCATAAAGGAGAAATGAAATAAAAACTTGCAAAAGAAACAAAACAGTCCATTCCTGGAACGGAATGTTTTGTAGTGGAGCTCCCTCTGCCCAGCCCTTAAGTGCAAAAGCAGGAATTTTTCATTTATTTCCATGACAAGTGTACAGTCCTTCATGTGATTGCTTTTACCTGCGCAACCTCTTCGAAGTCTTCATGCCGTTTCTGCAAAGCTCTGGCCCGATGCAGGGATTTTCCCACTCCAGTGTGTTTGCTAAGAAAAGCTTCTCCATGGTTTTCAATCCAATCCAACACCTGTGGTACAGAAGAGAGACACACAGAAACCCTGAGAAGCCATATTGAATGTTACAACAAAAAGACAATTATTCAAGGAACTGAGAAGCTGTAAAGGCACTGCTTAAAAAGAACTGTACTGTCAGATTAAAACACAGTGTTGCCAATGAAGGACATTAATTACATCATGTTTAACTTTTCTCAAGGCAGTAATTAGCTCAAATCAGCAAAATAGTAAGATTCAAGATTATATCTTTATTTTGAAGACTACCAAGGACAACCTCATTTCTCCACATTCATCAATTTGACAGTAATCTGATCTAAGTGGCAAGACCCTTTGTGAGGGTCTCTCTAATCTGTTTACGCCTTCAGCTGACATTTTTCTGCAAGGTAACACTAATGAAGCTTGCACATCGCTGGTGAGTAACACAATGAAGTTCTACTTTAGATGAGAATTCGCTTCGCCTTCTACATATTATTAAGTCAAGAAGAAAGATTCAGTAGTAACTAACTAACCTTAATTAAAACAAGAAAAATTAGTTGAAATCATTATGAGATAAATGTCTGTATTCAGAGCATATGGAGGAATATGCTCCAGTTCTTAAGAAGCATCTATCCCCTCAAAACATGAGACGTAATTGCTTATTGTAAATTTTATTGCTGAAAAAATGATGAAAAAAAGACATTTTAATGACCTTAATGCTTCTACCACAATGACTGGGCTGACAGCTTTATAAATAGTAAAAACTGTACATGTAATTAGTTCCTGCCAGTTAACACAAAAGATTACTGCACACATACCAAATTTCTGATGAGTGAACGAACAAAAACCATCTAATCTCTCTCCAAACTAATACATCCTAGCCATAACCTAATCCATTAGTTAAGTATGCATATAGTATTCAATTTTATGGAGAATACTCAAAAGGTTCAAGAATAACATTCAGAATTAAAAACAACAGCACATAAGCAATTTTCTTAAGTCAGCTAACCATATCTATACAGCACTTATGTAGTGGTATGAAATACCTAACCTAACATTCATCTTAAGCATTCTTTTTTCTTTAAAACATTCATATTTTATTTGGTTTTGAATATAACTTTCAAAAAAGCCTGTACTTTGCCTCTTCTTATCTACTAGTGTCCTTTACTCTGATTCCTGAAGTTGGGCGAGGTTTTCTCCCCAGTTTTCTCGTACTGAAAGTATAACTGAATACAACTAAAGAGAAAGACTTTTTTTTTCTTCCAAACAGATTTGAGAACCATTCCTGCAACATCACTCATGACTACATTCAATACACATGTAATCCCCCACACTATTCCCACAAAAAACATCCATGCGTTCTTTAGCAGAAGAACGAAAACATGGTTTTCTCATTTATCTTGACCATGCAAATATTTTTCCCTTTGCAAGCTCTCTCCTACTGGACATCTTCAAAACAACAAACAATTCCCTAATCCCACAAAATACAGCCACTTCAAATCACCAACACTTCATTAAATCTCCATACTTAACTTATGCAATGTTTGTTTTCCTAGTAAGTATTGCCAAAAGAATACTATTGTGTTTTAAGTCAGTGCAAGTTTTCGTTTTGTTCTTTCAAGGTAAAGGATTGATCAGAGAAAGGAGAGTGAGGAGCTAAACATGGCCTCAGTTACTATTAACCAATACTTTTGACTAGTTTCAGGAGGCTACTTTTCCCATTATAAAAAGAGCTGAAAAGAGGTATGTTTGGATGAAATAATTAGACTGGACTCTGGAGTCTACTAACAGTTATAAGCTAACAAACGAAATCAACAGCAAAATTAGCCCCAGAAAGCATGGGATGAAAAGCAGAAAGCAGCCCAGGGAGAATGATTTTTGCTCCAAATAATGCTGCATAATTTCTCAAGGGAAGAAATTGTCACAGAAATCCAGTACACAGATCATGACATAAACCACTCGGCTAGAGAAACATTACTGCCTCTAAGTGAAATCAGTATGAATACTGATTTTATTTTACTGAATAGTGTTCAGCCTTCATACCTTGATTCTTAACAGAACTGAGGAAGCACTCTTGGGAATTTTACAGCATGTAGAGGCAGAGTCAAGGTATGCTCTTCCCATCAGTAAGTGCTTTGCATACCACTTCAATCAAAGGACAATACCATTAGTTGGCACTTATATTAGCCTTTTAGCAACTTACACATTTTCTTCCTCTTCCTGGGAGAAGTAAGAGTTACAGAAATCATCATACTGACCCACTAAGGAATCTTCTACCAATACTGAAAGCAAATGGAATTCAGTCTGGTACTTAAGTAATACATAGCAGTCTAAGAGACTCAACATGTTTCAGCAAAAGGGTGAATAGTATCATCCTCCACTGCAGCAAGTTGCTTTAATGATGTAATTAAGTTCTACTGCAGTTTCAGCAAAATCATCCTTATGCCCAACATAGGATCTAGAAGAATGCTTACTTTTCTAGCTCCCAAAAGAATATATGACAGAAGAAACTACTATGGAAAGAGAGCTTCATTTTAACAAAGTCACTGCTCGTGGCTGTAAAACATGTGGTATATGCTGCTTGTAGAAGTAAATCTGATCTTTTGCAGATTCCATGTGCTCATGTTCACCAGTCTTTCACACATTATTATCCATTCCTCCCCCCCACCCCTTTACATACTTTGCATACACTCACTTTTCTGATCTCCACCACTTACTTGCTGCTGACATAGCATTCAGAAGGGGAAGATGGAAATCTCTGCATTTCTGATCTTCGGATAGTTAAAATGTGGAAATATTCTCTTGCAAAAAGAACCATTTTACACTGGAACCGCCTTCAAAAGCCACATGGGAATCACACAGTGAAATCATGTTGATGCTGAGCAAGTAGCAAGCATTCATGGCCCGCCCTTCATTAGTCAAGGCTGAAACTAGTGACTGTAATCCGTCTTGAGGCAGACAGATCAATGAAGGAGCAGCACATTTATCCAAAACGGACAGAGAAGACACCCACTACGACTAAATAAATGTATTTTTTGAGAAAAAGACCCCAATCCAAACCAAATCAAAACACACCTCCTCAAACAACAACAACAACAAAAACTAACCACCCCCCCCTCCAAAAAAAAAAATCCAAAAACCTCAAAACACCTCCAACCAGCATGTTTTACTAATTTCTGGTTTGCAACCTATCAGGAGAGGTTTTTCAGGCACCAAAACTCTGATCATACGAGTGTCAGCAGTATCACTTTACCAGAAATATTATCTTTACGCTCATTTTTGACCTTTCATGGCCTAGAAGAGCGGAAGTCCATGTTGCTGTCCCAAGTCTGCTTTATTACTTCATATCAGGATCAGTCAGCTCCCTTTCCTTAGGTGAATGGCTGACTATTATCTACTTGGTAAGCTTATTAACTCTTAAGCATAAAATCATACTTTTACTAGCATAGTTTATATTAGAAGGGCTACATACACAATTGAGTACCAGTAGCCAGACTTTATTTTAAAATTAAAATATAAACACTTTTTTTAAAATGTTAACATACGAACTAACTAGGAACTAGATTTCCCAGCATGTTTCTGGTACCTAAAGTCAAACTCAGAGTCCCATTCAGTTTAAGACTGTCATACGTTTTCACTTTTCAAATTTCAGATTTTCTGTAATTCACTTCTTATCTACTATTTTCATTATTTCATGCGCTACTTTCCTTACTACTTGCTTCAAAAGATCAGCAGATGATTCTTGGTGTACTCAGATATCACCACAACGCTTTTGTTTATTTGGAAAGCTCCACTAGAAACAGTTTCCTAGTATACAAGAACATGCTGGACTGAAGAAAAAACTCAATGAGCTTTCTAAGGTGGAAGTAACACAAAGTGAAATACTAGCTTAACACGGCCAATTCCCTCCTCCAACTCAGCTCTGTCATTCACTTAACACTTCCATGAACTCAGTTATTTCATTAATCCAGCAGAGGGAGGAAGAGGAGGAAATCACAGACTCATGCTAAAGGACAGTTATAGATTCACTTACAATGCACTTGGTTGCTTGCCACTATGTGCAAATTAACTATAAACAGTGGAAGAGAGCCACACTTAGCTTATTTTGAAATGAAAAAAACCCTCACATTTAACTTTACTAACAATAATTAAAAGATGCTTTCATGTTAGTTTCTCAATCAATCTTAATTGAATTTTTTTAACATTTAAACAAAGAGAGAATGTGCAAACGAAAACTAAAGTGTTTTAGAAAGTTGCTTTGGGTTTCTACATAAACCATTCCAGAACTGTCTCAGATATAAATTTAACTAATACCTCAAACCAAAGTAATTTCATGCACTGAATAGTGTTGATGATTATTCAATTGAAAAACTAACATTTCTCAGCTAAATTAAGATGATCTGATAAGGTTGTTTTGCTTTTCTTTTGCAAGAAAAAAAGAATCTTTTTATTTGAGATCACTTTTTCCCCAGATAAATTTTCAAAACTGAGGAAGCTACAATCTCTAAGACATCTGCTGTGGCTACTGGATTAATCTATCTGGGATGCCTGTTGCGTTGTCATTGTCCTACAGACCTGCACTGAAATCCAAGTATGAAAAGTTGTATTATGAAAGGGAACAGTGACCAAAACTCACATTGTGATTCATAAGGCAGTGCCAAAAATACCCAATATCCGTAAAGTTAAGTTAAAGCAACATAACAAAGAGCTGTACTTCCACATGCAACATTTCAGAAATTAACAGTCATTACAGAAATAACTCAATCTCCGGCAGTAGTAACTACCAGATACTAAGGGAAAGGCTTAGGAAGACAGCAAGCAAGGGCTGCACCTCTGTACAGATCTAGCTTGAAATTTCATGTGGCTGATAAAGATGTGCATTAGCACAAAACGCTGCAGCTTCAAACTGTCAAGAGGATCTCTTGCTACCTTAATTCCATGACTGTCTTGCAAAGCATATAAAGAAACCACAGGCATAAACAAGATGAAAGACATTTCTCCAACCGGTAGGTAAGGCATGTACTGGATCAATATTCTTGAGGCAACTGGTTCATACTGAAAACTTCTGGTGTGCTACCAATACACATGCGTGATTTGGATAGCACATTCCTGATACTGAAAGTTATAAAAATACGTAAAGCTGTCCACTTTGTTGTTTTCAAATGTGTGACTACGTCACCTTAAATGCAGCAGTTGAAGAGGCTGATGAGTTTGATACAGAGAAGGAAAATCCAGCATCTCGCTGAGGAACCTGGAGGTGACTGCACAATGACTTGAGTCTAATGATGGGTTATTTGCCAGCTTCAAAGAACAAAGCAGTCTGAGAGCTAACTCTTCTACACCAAGAACTATGATTTAGGATGGAGCAGAAAACGAAAATTTCCTACAAGCATTTTATGACTCCCAAGATATTAAAGGCAAAGAGTAGGAGCAGTACAGTAAGACTCTGCAGCATTTAATGAACACCTTCCCCCAGGAAATAAACTGCCGAAAAGCCGGCCTACAGGCCCGAAAGTTGAATTACGCACCTGGCAAATTACCTCAGGAGATCCCTTGGCCTAGATTGCCTAAGTAGGTCCCACTTGAACTGAATTCAAACTAGAGGAGAAAGTTCCACCATCCAATCCGTACTTGTTGCACCAGACTACTGAGAGGACCTACATTTTTCCCTGAGAATCAAACTACTGTGTTAATTACAGTTCTTTATGAAGTCTTTTCAGTTTAAGAGGTGATTCATTTGTGGGCTGTGCCTCTTCACAGAATCATAGCATATCCTGAGTTGGCCCTGCACTGACTACTCATGCAAGTATAAGCACTGGACCCTCCTAACTAGCCTCTACTTATGTTGTAATCTTCATGGAGAGCCTCAAGGATTTATACAACGGCATAATGAATGGAGTCTTCGGTTCTCTGTGCCCTAACTGACCATTCGTAACATTCCCTCTACTTTCTTTTACTTTTTTGTCAGCTAGTATTTTTCACGCCTTTCTACATCCTTTGTCACATCTCAGTGTTGAGAATCTGGATAACAGCCTGTTTTTCAATGTATGCTTTCTTTTTTTTTTCCTTAAAAAATTAAGTAATAAAGTTTTGAAGATTTTACATAATTTACTGCTTAAGTATTTAAGTTATTTTCTCTAATTACATGAAGAGATAGTCACCAGATGTAGAAGAAAGTTCAGTTATCAAGATTGCTCAGTCGCCCCACCATCTGCCTAAATTACCTTTTTCAACTACTGAAAATGATGAAAATCAGTTATTTCACTCCCAACTGCTCACATACAGTATCTTCTTGAAACAGAAAAGTATACAAAATTTTAAAGTGCAACTAATCCTGACGAAAAAAGATTTGTTTAACCAGAACTTATGGCTATCTATCTAAAAACCCCATTCAGAAGTTGTGATTTGTGAACACTTTTACACTGAAATGAAGGAACATGATCAGCAAATACTAGCCATCTTTACTTTTTTATGAAGATGAGCTCTTAAAGGATAAATTACTAATGTCTCTGTTAATTGCAGTCCAAAGCCAACATTTTATGTTTATTAAAAATCCATCAACCAAGGAATTTTATGTTGTTTTACTTAAAAAAGGTAAAGCTACGTCAGAGATACTAATGCCTGCACATAACTACTAACTTTTATGGATGTTGTCATAATAATAAAAAAATAGCAGCTAATAACTATTAATTCAAGACCAGTGTTATTATCAGAAAGTAATCTCATCTGTAATTTTTATAATTCCTTATTATACTACTCTCAGGTTTTAAAGAAACACTATTAAGTCAATTAAGTACCACTGAGGATTTAAAACCAAAAATTTTACAGAATAACATTATTAATTTTCTGCATGTTACAACAAGTCTTTTTGACACTCCGAGTCCAGAATTTTACCTAGAATGTGGATGTCAGCTTCCAGCACAAACTCAGAATAGCTGTCTATACTAAAAATCTTTTTCCTCATGTATGACTTAAAGTAAATAAATTAATTTAGAATAAGAAAAAAATGAAGTAGAGCTAACTTTCAAATATAATTATTATCCATAATAGCCAATACCCAAGTTCTGATAATACACTGAACTTGGTATCATTCCCATGCAACTATTCACTTGCTGTACAAAAGAACCTGGGTTTTAGCAGTCAAAACTCACCTGTCAGTGCAATCAGCTCGAAATCACAGGCTGACAGAATACGAAGGCATTGAGACAAAGTGAAATAAAACCTACCTGTTGAACATCCTGTTGAAAAACGCACAGCTGAAGCCGCTGGTGCAAGCGGACCTTTCGATGCTGCCAGATATTTTCCAGTTGGCGCTGGTGATGCAGTACTTCATGGATGACATCCAGGACATGATGAACTGCTTTTGAGTAGTTGGCAGATGCGGTGAGGGAATCAGAACTCCCAGGAGTCAAAGGTCTCTGAAGTTTGTCAAGGAGTGACTTCCCATCTTGGCTCACCTGACCACCAGAAAGGACCAAGAATTACTTGTCTTGCCAAAAGCTTGTTGGGCTACTACTTCGTACCCCACCCTTTCTCCCAGTTTTAGATGTCTTTAAGAACTCAGGGAGCAGTGATGAAGACTTGTTTTATTGCAGGAATGATTACCTACATGCAGCTGTCATAGGAAAGAGAAAAAATTATATTCTCTATTTAAAATAATTTTAACAAGTAGCACACTTCTAAACAACAGCCTGTCTTTCCATTTTTTCATTACTTTAAAATTGATTTTCCTTCAAAGTGTTGGGATATTTTGTTTGGTTTGAGTTTTTTGTTGCTGTAGGTTTGTTTTTTTTTTAAACTAGTTGAATCTATCTTAGAATAAATATTCTTCAACTCTTTCCCTAGTCAACAGAATACCTAAAATTAAGCATTTGTCCAGAATTACCTTCCAAAACAATCTCTCCCTTTATTTGCTGTAAAGGTGAACAGGGAGGTTACTTTCTGTAGGTTAATATTAATTTGACAAATACATTCAAACCAACAGATACAAAATTTAGTACAGGATTCAATCTGACACAATTTACAACTTCTAAATTATTACTGTTACTGGTAAGCCAAGGGCAAACTGCTGTTATGGCAAACTTGATCCTGATTAAATCACCTAAACCCTTTCCATCCAGCACAGAAAGATACTGTTTTCCAAAATGTGTTTAACTACTGATGCTGACAGGAAACATTTGTCATTTCTAATTTCTGTCTTCTCTGATTTAAACCACAGCAGAAATATTCAGATTTACCTTGCATGTTAATTAAAAAGCAATAATCCTCTCTTATCTGGTCACTGTTAACATTTAGTGTTATAAGCACTTTTCATTGGCGTTTACTCTGTCACTTTTAGCATGAAGCTCAGAGAACTGCTACAATTCAGTATCATTCAGCTACTTGTAAAGAACTTTTCTAACAGCTCATCTAGCGGGCAGGAACAAAAATCATCTGAAACCACAAGACTGGAGTATAAAAAATAGCCTGAATCTATCAAATCAACACCATGTCAGAAACAGCAAATTTGTCAAGGCCTTCCTCCAGTGGCTATTTTCAACAACTTTTTACTAAGTCTAAGCACATTTTAAATTTGTTATTCAGTAGTCAAATAGATACAAATGAAAATTCTTTTCTAATAATTAGATTACAAGGGAGTTTATTTCTCAGTTCCAGTTCAAGCTCTTTCATTTTAGTAATGAACATCAACACAGAGAATGACGCTCACTTCTGAAAGTAGCTCCTGTAAAGTCAAGTCAGCAGAAAAAATGCATCATCCATAGCATAGTTATAATGATATCTTTTTTCTTTTCTGTATCCAAAAGAATTATCTAGTAAGTCCTTCAGATATTTCAAGATAATGGACTTCAATTATCCATTCAGAGTCCATAAAATCTAGGTGAAAAAAAGTAATTGTGACAGCTCCTTGATCCAATTAGATTATTAGCTTTATAAACAAGTGACTGTGCACAGATTTTCCTCTGGAGTTAATACACTAAAATTTTCTTCCTTCCTAGAGCATGACTACCTTAAGATTTCAGTGAGATGTATAACTTTATTTATATATATAACTTCATTTAAGGCACATCTATTGGATTTTCAGGCATACCAGTTATCTCAGCTGGTAAGCTAGTAAGTTGCTTTACTAGTAATATACAGTAATTACCCCCAGTAAAATGAGACTGTCTAGTCTTAAAAGCATTTACTTTCTTAAAATTACTGTATTCTACTTTGCAAGCGAGTCGTGTTGTCAAGACATTGCAATCTAAAATGAATGACAGTGTTGTGATTCCCATAGTGTTGCTCTCTCTCTTCCCCCACTGTTCATTCATCACAAAATGAAAGGAGCTCCGCACTGTAAGAGAAATGAAGTCATACATCTAATAATGATAAGCAATAGTGCTGTAATATCCTGACACAGAAAGACGCCTCCATCAATCTTCAAAAAGGAATGCATGTTTGAAAAATGCAAAATAAAACCTTCTGCCCAGAGGAGGAACACAACTTGTACATACACATACAGTTATGATTTCTGCACCAATTTTGGTTGCTAAAGACAAAACTGGTTTTTTACCAGATGGGGAAAAGTAATGACCAGAAATCAGAAGAAAGGCACTTACTGCTCTTTTTTTCATTTGAGCAGTACCAGTGAATATTTTGTTAAAATATCTAGCTATCCCAAAGTCAAAAGCTACAGCTTTGAAATCCTAAATACATTTTCAAGGTATTTGCTAAAGCAATCCTATAATCTACCGGTCTAATTTATTTTCTTTATGCATCACCAGCAAGCAAACAGTATTTAACATGCTAATCCACAGTACTTATTTACACTTAACAGCAGGCTCATTCAGTCACATCCCTGACAAAAAAAAAGAACCCACAGAAAACCAACTCAAACCAAACAGAACCAAGAAGAAAAAATGCCACTATTTCAACCTCAGCACTTTATATTCACTATTCTAGGGAAATCTAGCCTTCCTGCTCCTTGCTGCACTCTCACGAAGCATGCACCCCAGACTGACTCTCTTCACATAAATCTGTTACAAACATGCTATGTCTCTGTCCCTTGTTTTAAAAACAGACCCTTCCAATGACGAAAGTTTATAATGAAGAAATCTTATTACAAAACATGCTTTCAAGAATGAGTTAAAATAGTTATGTGTAGTAAAATCGTAAGTATTATCAGGTGTGATAGTATGTCATTAGGTAAGTTGACATAGCAGGGGGGCATAGAGCAAGAACAGGGATATCTATGTGTATTTTACACAGAAGAACAAGAATTCGTGAACTCTGGACTTCTGACTCATGATCAAAAAGTTTATGCAAGCCCTAACATGCCTAATCAGCCCTAATCTTACCCTCCTTTACTGCTAAATGAAATGTGACCAGACTTAGGATTCAGCTTCCTATAATAAAGCTGGTTCATCAGAAATTAGTTTTAACTTTAATGTAATGTATAAATCACAACCATTAATTCAAACCCACATGACCTCCTTCTAAGGACAGGTGCAAGCTGTGGCTTAAGCTATTCTGTGTCCACTGATCATTTTTACCATGATTTAACCAAACGCCTAATTTTGTGAGTACAAAAACTACTGTATTTAATCAAGAACATCAGTCCAATTGAACAATAAAAACAATTTTACCCCACAAGGAGAACAACTCTGACAGAAGAAAGGCATGTAAAGCAGGAAATGGAGAAAACACCTGTTAGCTAATAGTAGTGAATACCCATCTGATTTCAGCTAAGTAAAGCACAAGAAAAAACTCAAAATTTGAAAGAAAACAAAAAAAAAGATAGCTGAGTCATCACATTCTAGACCACCTTCAGAATAAGCATTTTATCTTAAGTTATAAATACAATTACTAGAAAAAGTGACAAATATTATGATTCCAGTGTGTGCTGAGTCCAAGATTAGAGCAGCAGCATAGGATATGCTAACCTTACAAATGCTGACTACATAGGCATGCTAGCTCATTTAAGTGTCTTTGAGGTTGATGAAACTAAGTGCATTACCTTCTGGCTTCTCAAGTGACATCCTTTGATGGTTAAGCCTTTTTTGTGAGGCAATTTCAGAGACGGATTTTCAAAACACACTTAGAGCCATCCATGCCAACAGAATACCTTCTCAAAGAATGCCCAGCTAACTTCTCTTCAAGTAAATGTTTAAACAATAGTATCACAGTGCTATTAAAAGGTAATAATGCAAATGCAAATTAAAACGTACTTAGTGCTCCAGGGTTGTTTGTGCCCTACATGGTTAAATCTTGCCTTTAATTTCTTTCTAAAGATTAAGGGGAAGACTTTAACACTTCACTTTTGAACAACAGTAGCAAAATCCAGTTTAAAATTTAAAAAGAAGCTCAGTTAGTTGGAAACCTGAGTTTCCAACTAACTCCCAGTGCAACACGTGATATCGATTCATGATCCGAACTTGACATGACACAATTTTATCTAAGGAAACAAAGAAGACACTGACCTCAGAGTAAGCCAAGGTAATATGCTCATATATCCCTTGATGATGATGGATAGCATCTTCTAAATCTTGCAGTTCTGAGGGAAGCTCCACCTCACCACAGGCTTTACACCATGAGTCCACATTGCTCATGTACTGCAACAGAGAAGAAACATTCAGCTTGATTTTGGGTTCTACCATTAAGTACACACATGATGGTAATATTCAGAAGGACATTCATCTGTGTGACAGACACTGAAAAGACTTAAGCAAAAAGTCTTTACAGTATTTCTCTCTGAAATAACCAAAAGTTTATACCAGAATAGAAAGAAATATTCAAGCCTGACTATACTCGTGCTTTTAGGTATCTGAAACTCTTTGAGCTCTTTAGAGACAGTCAGGCTTAGCTGTATGTTGGCAGCGCTCAGAACCAATTTAACTGTTGGCAATATTGATGCTTCAAGTTTACTCTTGCTCCTTTTCTTGACTTTGCAGCTAAGAAAAAGTTTCCTTCATCCTGCACTTACCGTTTCAGAAACACAAAAGCCAATTAAGGTCTTGTTTACACAGGGAAGTAAAACCTGCTACAGCTTTCAAATCCAGACCCTTGGTTTTTACCCATCAGCTCCCTGTGCAGATACTCACGGTGTCATGAGGTTTATCACCTCACCTCTTTGTAATCTTCAGAGAAAACCACGTTACTTTGCACATGCACACAAAAGATTACTGGTGAACCATTCACTGAAACACTCTGTACTTGTCTTTTGCTGGAAGGAGGTTATCAAGGAAGCAAAGCAGTGTCAGGACACAGTGAATTCACACCTCAGTCTCCAAAGAACTAACTTCTACACGCAGAGAAGCACTAAATCCATTTGGCAAGCTACTACAGCAGCAAGCATGTAAGGGATTTACAACTTAAGCAGAGGTCTCTTAGGACTAGCACTGAACTTTGAGCACACAGCTATGTCAGCATAGCTGCTCGAGTCAAACCTTTCAGGGGAAATTGAGGATACTGCAACAGAAATCTCTTCTGCAGACAATTTAAGTTAAGTTATCTCTGAAGTTTAAGCTGTCTTGACAGACAAGAAACTACCATCACGGCTACATGCATAGCAGAAGTTCTGCCAACTTATTTTTCCCAGCTAGGGGGCATGAATTTTATAGCCCTGTTATGCCAGGAAGAGAAAGAGGAAAAAAGGATCTCTTTTTCTAGGTGTTTTCATAGTTGTTGAACCTAGTACAGCCAAGCACACATGAGCTCTGTAAAGTAAATTTCTTCTATTTATGTCAAATTCAAGACTCAAAAATTATGAGACCAAGCCATTTGTCTCATCATACATATCTTAATTCTTGGAGCATATGTAGTCTTTTGTGGAAAAAGGAATTCATAGATCACTTCTGGTACTCTTCTATTCTTTGATAGCTGGGCAGAAAGGTGGTGGAGTACTTAGCTCTAAGATGCTTATTTAATTCTAATTAAGGGCCAGTTAAAAAAAATCTCTAATGTTAAGCACTGAACATTAATAGAAGCTCCATGTGCACCAGTGAGCCGGCACTGATAGCTGGTGCAGTCTTCACTGTGCCTGACAGTAGGCAGCGACACTTACCTGTCACTTGCAAGAGAACACATGCATTCAAGAAGGGTGTGTTTTTTCTTGGGCTGCTTACTTTTTAATCTTTTTATGTAGGTCAAGCGTCACCAGTCTCTAAAGGGGTCATTCCTCACATTCCAAACCCTCTTTCCTTGAACTCGCTCTGCACTGTTAATGAAACAGCTAATATATCACAGGCAGGTATCTTACAAAGCAACTAGGGCAATCCATCGCACCAATCATAAAATGAAAACTGCAGAAGGAGCAATTAAAAGTAAGTTAATCCCAGCAGATGCTGCACTATTTTCTCTCATTTTTATCTTTCCTCCTGTTTACACTTATATTCAGTGGTAAAGGAAGTAACGCTGAACCTTGCTATACTTGCCCAGCACACAATCACACAAAATTTAGTCCCCTGACTTCTGATGAGCATAATTTATTATTTTTGTTATGAAAAATGACAGCATTTGAGTCAGGGTATACTTACCTGTTCAGATTTCATTCATCCCTCTCCTACATGTATGGCTGAAAGCACTTAAATGTAAACCCAAATGACCCAAGCAATTAGAAAAGCATCAATACTGACAAGGTACCAAACTGTGTCTATCAAACGCTTGAAGTTGACTGGTGACTTTTTTATCAGAAAACAATTCCTTCATCTCATTTTTATGTAGCTTTTCCGTAAAACCTGCTGAAAGGACTTATTATAGTGGCATCATTTTGTTTAATTTACCTTAGTTTGTCTAAGGACATTAAACCAATGTCACCACTAATGTAACATAATGAAAAGCAATATGTACTTGCATTTTAATACATTCTCATTTCTAATGTCTACATATTTATCAAGTTAAATATCCATGTAGTAGAAGTCTGGGAAAAAATGTCTTAAAATCAACTGCACCACCTCTCTCTGTTTCTGAAGTTTTCAGCTCCCAAGTGCTTCCTTCATTCATTCCAAATTAATGCTGTATCAGACATGAGACCTTCCCTTGGATATAATTTAGCAAGGCAAATTGAAAGAAAAGTATCTACATACAACACTCCAGAGCTTCTATCAGCCATAACCATCCAAGAACCTCTACTCTCCAAACACACCAGGGATGCACAGAGCAGACAGTCTACGAGATCAGCGGGTGACTCAACTGCGCACACACAGCAACTCCTTCAGAACTGAACTCCCTTGAGGGCAAAACATGCTTTCGCCATGAAGATTATTAACTTGGGGATATTTATTCCTATTTCCCCTACATATACCTCTTCTCTGGCAGTTACACACAGTTAATGACTTAATTAAAGTAATTGGTATAGGCCTAAAGCTAAAATGTTTTTTTAGCATAGGAGGAATCTCCTGTGGAATACTAAGTAAACATCTCCCACCACAATTTCAGATTCAGAAGGCAGTTCATTAACTTCTCAACTTTCAGGCCAGTTCAACTTATGTTTTCTATAAGCAATTATGAGTTAAATCTTGACACTCGAGGACTGATTGGAGTTGAGTGGTGAGGACAATAGAAGAAGCGATAGTTTCTAGATGTAGGAAAGGCATTATATTGATACTTAAACGCCTTATATGGTTAAGCGCTTCAGCCCACTTCATTTTGATTCATATAGTTAATTTGGTTGTTTTAACTCGCATTGATGTGGGCAAAGCATTTTGTGGAGAATTTAAGGCCAGTGGGCTAAACTGAGGAGAACAAGGTTTTGTTTGAGTATGGAAATTGGCAGAAATAAATATTCTGGCTTTCTTGTCAACCTTTTCAATCACTTTCTTGCACTTTCGTCCAAAGCAAAAGCAAACTGCACAACTCCCTCTTCCAGCATATAAACTTTTGTTCATGCCCTCCCCATTCACTAACCTGTTCGGCTTTTTGATGGAAGATGGAGGACATGTCCAGTAACGTGCTACGTTCATCCAAGGCTGCAGCAAATGCCTTCCATTCCTGTTCCAACTGACTGGCAATCTGTTTGATTTGCTGAGAAGCATAATGGCCAGACTCGATCAGGCGGTTTGCTACTGACATGATGCGGCTTATATTTACATACACGTTCTGTGGAGAAGAAGGAGAGCAAAATTAGTGTAAGTTAGCAGACCAATTAAATACAGAAGTATATTCCTAAAAAATTCTACCTTGTACTGATTAATAGTCTGGTTTTATTTGGCATGTTTAGGCATGCCAAACTTCGGAATCTAGGTGTATAATGTAACAGTCTATCCATAATTGACAAGTGAGAATGATCACTTGAAATAATCAGTCTAAAACTCATGTTACCATTCAGCTTAAGCCAATTTATATTACATGAAGACACATTATTACAATAAAGAGAAAGAAATAACTATATTTTACAACAACCTCAATAAAAATGTTTACAGACATTTAAGTCAACAAGACATTCAGACACACACAATATGGGAAAACTGTAGTATCATTACTCTTGATCTATCCATAGTATGCATGTGTGCAACATCTGTGAACCTGTACATCAACTTCTGAAAGTAACTCTTAAAGAAACAAAATAAAGAACTCTGAGCTACAAGAAGTTTAACAGGTTTACATTTTATTTTCTTGCCAGCTCAGAGCTAGCACTAAAAATCAGGTCCAAGATCAGAAGTGTTCTCTAGCATACTGGCATTAGTCACTGATGGCTCTTAGTCAATCTAATTTTCAGTCAAGAGTTTCTGATTCCTGTGAAGTAAAACAAGAACAACTTTGCCACCAAAAGCTTTCCGAGAAACTCTTCCAGAGCTACACGTGTATAATATGGAGTTGACACTTCCTTCAATTGGGCAGACTCCTGCACATCTAGAATGAAGTTCTTAGAATCACAGGATTATTGAGGTTGGAGATCATCTAGTCCAACCACCAGACACTGAGCAAATCAGATAGACCCATGACCTGCTGGCATCCAGCCATTGCCCAGAGCTTGACACTGACTGGCTGGAGCAAGTGCTGCAGCTCCTCCAGGCTTCACTGTCCAGACTCATCTGAGTGGCAATTAGGACAGGTCCCTATTGATTGTAAAGCGTATGCATGTATGCAAGCAGGAGCATACCTGACACAGCCTACACCTCAGCTGCTCCACTTCATAAACTGAGCACAGCAGTGTCATGTTGGCTGTTTTTCCTTTCTGCACAATACTACCTCTTTACTTTTTTAGGTTATCCCACACATCTATGCTCTGCCTTTTAAGCACAAACAACTGGCAGAGTACAAATCTGCTACTTCCAACAAATTTTTAAAGACTGGAGAGCATTTAGGCCTATTAAAAGCGTATGTAGCATAAATACAAGACTGCTCAAGGAATACGGAAAGCCCTCAGATGGTCTTTGCAGTTGTGAGAAGAAATAAGTGCCAAAAGAGAAAAGAATAAAGGCTATAGTAGACTGCCATTTGAACTCTTTCTGTATCGTAATAAAGCAATTTTGGAAAGTCTGGAACAGCAGTTAAAAATGAAGGCCATGGCACTATAAACATGAAGGAAAACAAATTAAAACTGAGCTGTGGTTAACATGTATTCATTTTCCCATGGCAATCAGGCTTCACATGTGTGGAAGAATACAGCCTGTAGCAGTATGAATATGAATTAAAATGCTGACAGTTGAACACTTTCCAAGCTATGTACACCACATTCCTCTCCTCAAAAAAAAATTAACCTAAAAACAACTTACAATAACCTAAACCTCTTACCTCACTACATATCTACCAAAGTTTTAAGTGTCAGTATTTCAGAATGCAATGATCCAAATGAGATAGATTTAGTTAAGGAGGAAAAGAATCTCCAATAGCAACTCACTACAATTAGACTGTCTTTAATTGACCCTTGAAGGTCAACAAATTTTGTTCAATTTCCTACAACGACAGACAATTCCAGTGTCATTATTTTAAGACAACCACGTATTTTGCACACTGCTTGAGAGATAAGAAACACTGTTACAAGTGAGCTGCTGCTTATTGACCAGACACTGCTATCTTATTCATCGTATGCATTTACAACCCAGTTTTAGTTAAGGAAGCAACAGCTAGGAGGTAGTAACTGATAAAGTCTTATTTAGTGATTTCATCTACACCATGGGAATCTGCACGAAGCACCTGCAGCTTCTAAATGTGTATCAACTATCTCAAAGGTGAAAGGCTAATGTGATACTGCATTTCTTTCATTGTGTTACGCATATGACTATTGTAACAGGACTTAAAAGGTAACAATTCAAGTTGCTGCATTACCGTGTGTTTGGTAAGGATACAAATGTACTTAGCATGACTATTTTCTCTCAAAATGCTCTTCAGCCAGAAGCTGAAAGGACACCTTATGATATGTGGAAAGCTCCTCATTGCAGATTTTTCCTCTAAAGGGAGTATACAAATAAAAAAAAGTATTGCTCAGCAAAGCGACACAGATTAGTAGCCTAACGGCGCTGTGTCATTCTTTGGTGTGTGCCTGAAAGGCAAATATACGGGAAAAATACAGGTGACAGCCTACCAGCTTAACTGAACTTCTATCACACTCACACGAAATGAAACTAGCAGGCGACCTGAAGGTTCCATTTTATTTTCTGATCTTCCCAGACCCATTTAGAAAATGTTTGTTTAGCTCCAAGATTTCCAACAGTAGTTTTCTGACACAGAGACTATTACGCGTTCAGTTTTAAATGCCATCAACTCAGTGACATGGTGCATAAGCATCATAAGTGGCACCTCTACGTAGACTGTGGTCAGCTTGAACTATTTTACTGTGATACAAATAATTTAGCGACGGAATTTTCAAATCATCCGCCACTTCACACACAAGTGACTACCAAAACATGGTGTAGTATTAATGTATGAATTAATACCTGATTTAATGATCTACATCTTCTCTAACATTTCTTCTAGTCTCATTTTTGAAGCAAGAGTAAAACTCAGTTCGGGAATACGAACTTCTACGATGAGGGCTGCAGGACAACTAAAGGTAAAACCTGATCTATTCCCTTGAAAAAATATAAACTTGGCAACATCCAAGCTGCAATTAAAGAAAGCATCTAATCTGTTCTTCAACTACAAGGATCCTCTAAATATTCTCAGGTAACTATTTAACCACTGCTATCAGCACTGGCACATGTGCAATAGAATTTCACCCTATCTTACTTCAAATTTCTGATTCTTTTCCTACATTTTTCATAGCGGACCTGAGAAATCTTACTGCAAGACTACATAGTCCAATACCAACACCACCTTCTTTCCTCCATTACTTTTCACTCACTTTCACTTAATCCTAGTAAATGCCCATGCCTTCAAACTCTCCCTACAGCCACATCACTTTCATATAGATGTTTCCCAACACTAAGTATGGGGCTTTCAATTGCACCTAGTTCTCTAGCAGGACCAACTGAATCAGAGCATTTTCTTTACAAATCTGAAGTTCAGCCACCCCAATAAGTACCAAGAGTGAAATAAGATTTGCTTTTTAGTAACACCACTGTCTGTTCCTTTAGTTTGTGGTTCATTGACATGAACGTACTTGTTGCTGTATTAACACCTCAGCAGCTGAGTGCTTTTTAAAATCTGTTTAATTGCTTCTAACCTCCTAAGGATTGCCCATTTAGCCTGTTCTATTTAGTCTTGCTGACTTTGGAGTACTCCTCAGAGGCTGAAAATAGCCTGAACTCATTTTACCTTTTCAGTCTATTCTCAGGCTGGTGGCATCCAGACGTTGTGTCTAAGCGTTAACTGCTCTGGAACAATAAAGATTCTCTTAGAGATGTACACCTGTGGTCTTGCTCTCATTTGCTCAAATCCTGAGAAACAAGGGCAGTCTAGAATTCACACGGTGCTTCAGTCTATCTCAAGAGACAAATCTGTATGGTTACAAAAGCCCATATTTAAAGTAAAAAGAATCTCAAGGGTAAAATACATCAGCGGTACAAAGGAGGAGGAAAAAATTACACTAGCTCTAAGGTAAGGTGATTTTACCTCACCTGACTTTCTTCATGTTTTCATTTGTACCAGTCTCTGTAGCTGGATTTGAGCAAGACATCTTTTTAACTTTTAACTCGGTAAACGTAGGGATATTCAATCATTGTGCTCATACTTTTATTTCAGCATCCCAAAGCTCTCACCAGTGCTCATCTCTGACACTCTCTTTTTGGATAGCATTTGGTATTTGATTACTACCTTGATAAAATGGTTTAGTGTATGCAAAAAACTTGTTCTGATACCATTAATTGACTTAGCAATATACTTACAATTGAGATAGGAGTTTTTGGATTATGGTTAATAAACGTAACTTCTACTCATGGTCCTATCAACACTGAGACAAGAGGCAGTCATAGCACATCCTTTAATAGTAGCATGTGTCAGCTTTCTCCAAACAAAGTTTCATTTTGCCTGCATCACTCATCAAGCATTTTAACCCTCCCCAGTGCAGGGAGAGGCACAGTTAAACTGCAATGACAGCACGGCCATCTGATCTAGCAACAAGAGCAGAAAATGTTCAAGCAGACAACATCCTCCTCCTCACCCATATTTCACATGACTTCTTGTCCTCCTTGTGTCTCAGCAGATGTATAGAAAATGGGTGGAAAAAGAGTGGACAAACACATAATCAATCCTTCCCACTCTTGCATGCAGGACAGAGTAAAAGTATAATCATGGGTACTTTATTCTTGCAGTTAAAAAACTCAGTACATAATTTTTGTACTTGTAACTCCTGTGATGCCTTATTCGAAAGTTTCTCCCTTAAAAGGTACTAAAAACTTGTTTTGAGAAGTGAAGCATTGGTTTAGTCACCCAAATAGGAACGTCAAGCTCAAACTGAGTATTGCTTAACTCAAATAAATCTCAGGACTTGACAACAGCAATTTACTGTTGCTGAAAGCAGGCCTTCAAAATTGTACTGAAAATCCATCCTCATCTTTAGAGAGCAGAATCATTGAGATTTTGTTTTTCTCTACAGTTATGGAACATGGGATCTATTTGCCCTATAAAGAGACAGCCTTGACTCTTATCAGTGCAAAGCATCTCAAATTCAGTAACAGGAAATCACATACCTATGGCTGCACGTGTGAACTATCCTTCAACCAGCAGCTCTTTTAGCCACATCAACCTGTGTGTTAATCCATGGTAACCAAACACACGTCCCTCTTTAATGAACAGCACTACACCCATCCAGCTTTTCTCTGGGACAGATTCATTACAGTGAGAACCAGTCTGTATATTAAGCTTAAGACTTGCATGAACTTATTCCTGTTACCTTGAAGTGCAACCACATGAATACACAAGATTCCTAGATACACCATTTGCTAATGAAACTGGTGAAGGTAAAGTTAAATCTCCTCCCTGGATGCATTCTTTACCTTTTTATATTATAACACTTGGTTTACACTTTCAGCTATTTAGTCTTCTTACTGAAAACCAAGATTCTAAAAATGGCACAAAGCCATTACAAGAAAATAAAAAAAAAAATTCAGCAAATCCTCTTTGTCCTTGACGTAACTAACTCTTGTTCATGACAGGAAGGAAGTAGCTTTCAGAACGGTTTACATCCAGGTGGCTTGTTTCAGACTGGAAAACCAGATCAAAATTTTGGCATCTCACTCAAAGGCCATCACTCTTTCTCAGCCAAGTTTGGCATAAGCAGCTGCAGAAGTTGCCCTCCACCTCTTGGAAATAAACCGCTACTTGGGAAGGAATGGGA
This sequence comes from Cnemophilus loriae, assembly GCA_013397755.1. NCBI lineage: Eukaryota > Metazoa > Chordata > Aves > Passeriformes > Corvidae > Cnemophilus > Cnemophilus loriae. The sequence goes on along the minus strand of VZTF01004374.1, from coordinate 773,880 downwards.
CATGAGAGACTCAGCTATTGACAGAGGGTAGCACCTGCTGTGGAGGGGAGCATGTGCCCTGCAGCAACCACAATGTGCTGGGAAAAGCAGCTGCATCATTAGTTATCAGAGTTAAGCTATGAGCAAGTGCAGGAGGTTGCATTTAGCTGCTTGGGGAGCATTTATCCTTTGAGCAGTCCTACCCTACCTCAAGTGAGCCTAAGAAAATTGACTAGAAAGTAAGATATATTAAGGTCCAATTAGGGCCACAATGAAAAGCCTTCAAAATCTCCTGCAATAAGTAAAGCTTATAAATAGTCGTCTTCCTCCTTTCCTCTATTCCATTCAAATGAATCACTTCATATGGTTGTAGATAGGTTAAAAGTTAAAATCCACTTCTGGTGTTAGAGTATTCACACGAGAGACCTTAAATCCACTTTGATTACTGAAGAGTTACACTGACAGGAAGAGTGAACAAACAGCAGCTTGTTAAGCACAGAGCATATGTGGAGAGTGGTCAGGGAGAAGCTGAACATGCTTGCAGGAGTTAAGACTGCCTGACATTTTTTCCAGTTAAAAGCTAATGAAAAATAAGGCCTGCCAAAATTCAATCAGTTCACGTCATTTTTCATGTCACGTTCAGTTTAATCTCTGCCCCTAATCTATATGAAAGGCTTTTGCCATTTAACCAAATAAAACCCAGATAATCTGAATGCTGCTTAAATCAAAACCAGGGACCAATCATACTGAATTTACATTTTCCTATTCCGTGGCAGAGAACCCCTTCTGGGGGGGTATGCTACAGAAAAAAAATGCAGCTTGTTTTTTACCCTTTTGAATGTTAAGATAGCTTAATTTGCCCCAAATTTAAGATGCTCCTTGTACTCTTCAAGAAAACATTTTGGCTGATAAAAAGTCCCCTGTAATTAATGCATTTGACAACTAAAGGCAAAGGAGAGATTAACAGGAAAAGACTAATAGCAAACACAGAGCAGGAAGGATTATGCTGCATCGCTCAAGTGCTTCCTACTGCTGATAGCATCTGAACAGTCTAAAAGAAGGGAAAAAAATTAAAAAGTCATCCAATTTGAAGAAAAGAGGACAACAGTGACTAATATCAGGATGGGCTTACAGAAGAATTTAACCTTTAGAATGCAAGCCCAAGAATTGCCTGGAAGGACACTCAAAATTACTAAGTTCCAAAAGTCATCTCACGTCAATGACACCTACTGTCATCCTGTGTTTCTTTCTGCTCTACTTCGTATGCAGAGCAGTGAGGAACAACAACAAGGTACTCCATAAAGCAGCAGTTCCCCATGCCCATGAACAAAACCCAATGGTCAAAACCATATACGATGTTACCTAATTTAATTACAAAGTTCACCAGCATTTGCTTTACTCTTTTCAGAAAGTTTGGAATGATTTCCATTTTTTTTAACTTTTGGAAACAGAGCTGAGTTGCAGAAGAAGCAAATGTGTCTGCTCTAATCGTGTATTCTATTGTCTCACCTCCAGCTATACCATACACAAGAGCTGCCTTACTAGTCCTTCTATTACTTCGGCAAGACACATAACCTAGGTAAGTTTATTTTGCCACTTTCCACATTTAGTAGTCCTGTTCTACAGAAAAACTCTTGCAAGAGTTGATTATTTCAACCATTCTTTAATTCAATTCCCATCCTTGGACTGCCAAGAATGTTAATTTGTAACAAGACTGGTAGTGTTCCTCCTTCATTGATCTAACAAACAGGAACTGGATTTAGGCCCAGACTTCCAAGGTTATTTAAACACCTACAATGTGTTAAGGACCTAAAATGTACTTGAGAATTTTGTACCCATGTTCAAACAGCAATTCATGAAACTGAAAGTAAATAGCTTTCACTCATTGCCAGTTAAAATCTGAATTTTTTTACTACAGCCTACTGATGATATTTGACAAAACAATTGTTCGTTTTAGCTCCATTCTACTGCGCCGAAAATGAGAAGCGTCTTCTTAAAACCATGGAAAATTATTGCACCAGGCTCAGTTGCTTCTCAGAACTTTTTGGCTGAGTTGAAATCTATTCAGAAGATCCTGAGAGCTGTTTCTTTCACAATGGAGAACTAAAATCTGTATTATACATGATTCCCTGAAATTTCCTACAAGACCCAAGGTAGCAGTCAAAGACACATCCCAGGTTCTAGAAGCTTGGAAGCTTATATTTGAGAGGTGCTGAGGTTGTGTTGAACACTGCCATTTGTCAAAACAATTTGCTTTATCACAGTATCTCTGTACTTGACTACCCTTTATTTTTCTCCGTTGTGTTTTGTAACTTCATCACTGAAACACAAATTTGAACTATTTGTAAAGAAGGAATGATCTGTGTCTATGTACTTACAAATTCTACCTTAACACAGAACAAACAGCCAGCACATCTGTGCTGAGCTGTGCAGGGAGGCCTGTTCTTACCATACAGTTCATGGCAAAGTGATTGTGCTGTGTCTGAAGCTCCATCGCGTGGGGGTGACTGGTTCCAATCTCTGTGTAGCTGTTCAGAAACAGACCTTTGTTGTGTGTGATCCAGTCAAACATCTATGTGAAAATATTAAGGAAAGAAGAAAGTTCAGTAATTTGTTATGGCAGAAATTACAGACAAGTAATGTAAGATATCTGTGAACACAGAATACAGCATCTAAGGCCATGAAAATAAACACTGGTGCTCTTTCCATTGTAAGTTACTGTACATTTTAACCCAATCATTGCTGAAATCTGTCTTTTTTGAATCAAACAGCTGAGGCTGTTACTGTTATTTACTGTTATCTTTACTACAGGTGTTTATCTCAACAAGCTACAGTAATGTCATAATCATAAACTTCATTATTATAAAGAAGTCATAGTAAACAAACAGACTCGGAGCACAGCCCTGAGTTGCCAAGCTCATACATTCTCTAATGTCAGCACTTATTGACGTCAGCAGCTTAGCAGTTTAGAATGAAAATGGCAACTCATGGAAATTAAATATAAATTCTTCCATGCTGATCCAGTACTTCGGCAGAAAGTTTAGTATTTTTAGTTCATAACTCTACAGCAGATTTGAAAACAACTGCTCCTAGATAAATTATTAAAACACTAAAGTTCTGTGAGCACAGTTACCTTCTTCCAGACAAATTTAAGAATAATCATGAAATATGCTTGTTTTTAAAAAGAAAAAAAAGGAGTATTTTAATATTCCAACAAAATTTAGGAAAGATCTTATATGACAATGGCCATCACTGAAGGCACACAGGTATGTTGACAGTGGCACTGGAAGACAAAGTTTTCAAAGACCAAGCAACACAGCAAAGAGCTGTTTAACACCCCACCTGCTCAAAATGGTCTTGAAATCTTTGCTATATCTCAGCAAAAGAGACACACCTGCTCTCTGGATAAGTTGAAATAGATTGTCCAGGAAAAAACGGAAGCAGTAAGTATTAATTTAAAGAGTTTTCAAAATATGCTGGCTAACAGAACAATATTATCAAATCTAGTATTTGTCCCAAGTCCATGACAAACTAAATTATAAGTAGACCACAATATGGTGAGAACTGTAAACCAAACTTTTGAAGTTTAGATAACTGAGACAGCTGATCACATATTCCTAAAATTTTAAGCTTCTTAACTAGAATTCAGTGAAAATGTGTTAGACCATTATTCAAAATAGGCACTGGTGCTGCTCATGACCATTCGTCTCTAGGTCACCTGAATTTGCTGCCTTCAGACACTTAAAAGGGCAATTCCAATCAGATTCCCTCCCACCTTGCCCCTTTTTTGCCTTCTCTTCTCCTGAACCAGTCCAAATTTCTTGCACTGAGTTGAGCAAGTCCTCCAAAAGGAACATGTTTATTTCTCCCCATGCAATACCCTTTTTCTTTCCAACAAAGATCCCATCCTTTCCCACATTTCAGTAAAACACCGACATACACTGATAAAAAAGTCATGAGCTGTGAAATCTAATCTGACACAAGCAGTAAAAATAACGACTGCAAGTAGATTAAGGCAAGGGACTTAATCCAAAAGTGAGTTGGAATATTACACAAACCTTCTTTTTAATCTTTTTTTTTACTGGCTAATGAGAGAAAAACAGTCCAAGGTATGGTAGCTACTGTCAACCTCATTTTGAGGTGCCTAACATTTCCCTTTTGAAAGAAAGATGTCTTAATTTAATATAGACTTATTCTTGGAATCAGAAATGTAGAAAACACTGATAGGACCTTATGCAACCACATGGCAGGACAGACGTCAATCCCACAGGCTCAAGTATTTCACAAGAAGTTTCTTAAAGCCCAAGTTATGTAAGCAATTTGATAAAATACGAGAAAATGAACAAAACATATTTTGATGGTGCTCGCATGGTACTGAAAGATATGCTATAATGCAGAATAATTAATGCTGTAATGAAGTGGCTGCAAGGTTGATAAAATGCATTTGGGTCTGAAAGAGCAACACTAGACCAACAGCTTGCATTGTTTTCTAAATAATTTCAAAAATAGATAATAACTTTATCTTTTTTTTCAACTCTTTACATGTCCCTACTATTTTCAACTATATCCATGCTGTAAATGTTTGCTTTAAATGGTACTTTTAAAAAAAATATTTATTTTTTAAACATAGCAGAAAACATTACAACAGTTAATTACAAAGAAAGTCCCTGAGGTAAAATGATGAGGATAAGGGAAAGTATGGGTGAAAAATACAAATTAAAAAGCAGGAAGAAGTTGACTTTTACGTGTTTGTTCTGCTTTTACTCTACCCCAGGCAATGCTTGGGACAGCTGCTGGAGAGCAGAATACTGGTTTAACACGGACCATTGGTCTCATGCAGTTCAGGCACTCTTATGTAAAATACTTTAAGAAATATGAGTACTTTAAGAACTCTGACAAAAACCATACTTACCACCTGACTGCATAGTCTAGTTACTACTACTCCCAGAGAAAAACTCCCCATCCTTCCTTAAAGCTATTTGTTCCACAGTAACAAGTCAATATTAAGTGATTGCAAAACCATTCTACATTAAAATAAACCTTATTTAAGCTCGTCTAAAAGCAAACTGCCTGCCATACTTCCTCTTCAAATTCCATGACAATCAAAGGCTTTCTCATTTGAAGGGACTGGTTAACCTGAAACATTCTGAAATCACTCAGTTCCCTGTTAATGACATATGCACTGTCAGAAGAGATACATCAGTTTTTAGCCTGGGACTTCAAACTCTGCATCAATGAAGCAGTTCCCCATGTCAGCCTCTTCAGACTTTGTTGACTGCCTGTCACTCACTTCCCAAAGATCACTCAAAAGAAGACCAATGTTGTCTGTAATCATCTGTATTTATAAAGTACACAGCATTCTTCTTTACTTGATGCATGCAAAAGCATCTGTCTGGAACAAATACTCAACAAAATAAGCTTTGAAGTCATTAGCAGTTAAAATTTTCTTTGGTAAGAGCTTCCTGTGTTCCTTACAGGTTAGAAGTACCATCCCATGCCCTTTACTCCAGAAGACCCTGAGTGCCTCTCAATCCAGAAGTCCATTATTTCTCATTAAAAGGCTAGTGATTAACTTCAAAGACAAAATTTACTCTTTTCAGTTACCCTTGGTACTTCTTTCAAGTCCATCAAGTATCGGCCATTTATACTCTCCTCGCTCAATCCTTACCTTTTCAGCATCCTGCTCAAACAGCCTGAGCTGAAAGCATTGGTCCAATTTCAATTTCCGCACATGCCACATCTGATGCAGATGCTGCCGTGTTGAGTGCAGCCTGTCCAGCATGGTGGATACTTTGGGTAAGAGGTTCTGTAAGTCTGCATTCCCTGACCCAGAGTTCTTTTTAGGAAAGCTATCACTGCTCTGTATCCGCTGGAGCAGCTTTTGTCCTTCCACATCAAGGTCCTCGATAGGGGCCTTAATGACTTTCTTTTTTAATTGTGAATGCTCCTCTATCATATTGCGAGCACCTTCCAGGTCCTGAGGCATTTCCTTTTTTGACAATATATCTTGCAGTTCCTCCAGTCTGGACAGCATATGGGTTGCATTGCTAATGTAGTCCTCAAAGGCAACTCTGATTTCTATCCACTCCTCATGGTTGTACTCCAAACAGCCATCAAATTCTGGGGTTAGCTGAGAAGGATCAACTACTTTGGTAAGGCCTTCCAGAGACACCATATTTGTCTAAAAAATAAAAATGGAAAGAAGGAAATACTGTTACTGAAATGAATTTGAAATTTCCTTTTAAGTTTTTGCTTTTCTCTTTGTAAGAGTTCATTCTGCTCATGAAGGCCACACGACAACTTTTCTCACACATTTCAAGTATCAGTTCTGACCAGCAGAAGACAGGAGGTCTTGCAGGTATTTCCCCACATTTCTTTCTTACCTCACTACATTTAAGAACAAAACAGTAACCACTCTTTTTGATTTACGCTTTCATTAAGTTTTGTCTTTGTGTATTGCAAGGCTGGTGGAGGATAACAGCAAGGTTCATTCAGCTTATTTCCTCTGGATGCTGGAGAGATCACAATTACCAAAATGCAGACTAAGATAACAAAGAGACAAAACCTAAGTTTTTACCATTAGTGGGTAAAAAAGAATACCAATTTGAGCTTACAAAAAGAATATAAACAACAAGCACAACTAGCCTAAGTACATGAAGAAAAACCACATTCCTTCTTACACCATTGGTCTAAAGTACCTCTCCTTTCAAGCAGAGTATAATTTATCTGAGAGTTTTCACAGTGCTGATCATTAGTGAAGACACTTAAAACCACGAAATAAATGTAAATTTGTATATCATAGGGGAAATTACCTCAAACTCAAACTTAGAGCTGCCAAAGTTAGTCCTCTGTTTCTGCCAGAAATTGTCTGGCTTGATTATCAGTGCAACATGAATACAACATGGAAAGGATTCCTGTAAAATCTTCAGCAGAGGCTTTATGGAGTCCCATTTTGACCCACGCATATCTACAATGACGGTGAATCCTCGTTTACATACTTCCTCACTGCAGAAAACAGAAGGAAAGGTTATCAAGCAAGTGTTTCAACTTCCAACACAGCACTCCACTGCACCACACTTCCTCATGAATGTGGTCTCCTCAGGGTCTCACTGCTGACTAGCTGACCATATACAGCAGATCTCACAAACCTCCCAAGAGACTTCGTTCACCCCCCATGCCAAATTCCTTGTGGGTGATAGCTTTGTATCTGCTGCTGATTTAAAATTCTGCCATTATCTTCATTTTCATTTTCACTGTTTATTTTCATGATGATTCATCGTCCAGTCTTGTTTCTCCCTCACCTTAAACACACAGTAAACATACCATTTCCTAAAGCAGCAATACCTAATTCATTTACAATTGACTCTTCAGAACACACACACACACACACGCACACACACTTAAATCATGATAAAAATCATGTCTTTATAAGGATTGAGGGGATCCTCTAAAAGACAGAAGACAGCAAATTGTTCTTACCTACCACTTTGCAAATTTTTCAAACTGTCTCAGATTTAGAACCATATTATCTGAGAGTTAGAGTCTGCAGAGGAAAAACACCTGTTTATTGACAATTTCTTTTGTAACAGGGTCGATTTGTGAATAGCTAATGGACAACATAGTATTTTATGGTTGTGAAGAAGACCACATCAATCTGTTCCTACAAAATTTGAGCTCAATTTTGCTGTCCAAAAGTTGACAGACCTTAAACTCAACTACTCCAGCACCTCCTTTGAGAATGGAAGACTTAATTTCTTTTCATCAATATCTTCTGTACGTTTAGTTCCTGCTACTGATCAAAAGTGACAATCACCACCACCACCAGAAACTTTGATTTTCTTCCAGCAGAATTTGCTACATGACCTTGTAGCATGACCATAGGAAGGAAAATATTTCAAAACCAATGCATCATAGCCAACAGACTATCAAAAAGGACCAAATGTCCGTTGTTTGAGCATGAGTCACTTTCAGGGATGTGACTAATTCAAATACCATTCTAGAGTTCATGTGGTGAGGTTCTCAGAGTGTCCAAGAGGCAGGGAAGCTTCACTGGCATATTTTACACAGTCTGATTGGCCACATTGCAGAAAGATGGATTACAACTGATACAGGAGATCTGGAAGAAGTGATAATATGGGTTTCTCAGAAGGGGAAGGTCTTTTTAAGTTTGAAAAGTTTAAAGCTAGGGAAAAGAAGAGAGAATAAACATCCCACAACATTTCAAAAAATGAGTTTATCATGATAAATGCTGGAATGCCAAAAATGGCAATGGCAGAAGCAAAATATATTAAAAGTAAGCAGCTTGGCATACATGTAGGCTACAACGTACAATTTTCTGACCATGGTGAAAATGTTTTCTAAAATCCTCACGGGATTCAAGGACAAAAACAACTACTGTCGTAAAGACAGACCCTTTACTGAAAGGCCAAATGGCAGTAGGAGTGCTGCTCAGCCCATCCCTATCCTACCAAACTGAGGATTGCACAGGGAGTGCTTGCCACTAATTCACAAGGCATGCATCTACTGGGGTGTCCAAAGTGGTTCCTCATTGTGTGATGTAGTGCAGGTGTGACCTCCATCATGGAACCTCATCATCTCACACAAGCAGAATCCCTTTCAGCTAAGGATCACAAGATTTGTTCTAGGGAGGCTTTAGTCAGCCAAGGTCATGTGTTGGTAAACCTGAACTACACTAAAATAGATGATCCACTCGGTGGACCATTTAGCCGTATTTTTAAATCAGATAAATTGCAAAATCAGTAAAATTGTGAGATTGAGTCAACTCAAGCTTTTAGATCTCTTGCCAAACAACTGATATCTGTGATTCTTCAGCTACATCAAGTAACAGTACTGCAAAAAATAACAGAGAGCCCAAAAGTTTGGGGATATTTGTACCAATTGGGACTTCTAATTAGCTAGAGCTGCATAATCAGTCCCTTAAACATCATGTGTATGAAAACAAGTCTTGCTTTTAATAAAGCTCCCTTTATTCTCAAAAGTTTGCCATGCTTAAAGAGTACAAAACATGCACCAACTTTCTTTTAATTTTAGATCTACTGATGCTGAACTAACATACATGTTTCGCCAGAGGAAGACTGGTTCTTGCCCTGATTATCTCTAAAAAAATTTTTGAACACATTTTGATGCGTATTTATCTATTAACTTCTCTAGCAACTTGAAACTCTAGATGGCTAGAATACATCTCACCATTCAAATCTGAGAGTAAAAATTTCAAGCCTTCTTCCTGTTCTCCTTTCTCTAAGTCCCCTGAGTCCACCAGTTACCTTTACAAAAAGGAGGCCATGTACACTCTCAGCCAGATGCCTTGAAGTTATTTTCATGAAATCATCTTTCTCAGTCTGAAACTGACATTTGATTGTATCAAGTGCAAAGACTATCTGTAAATTAGCACATTACAGAAACACGGAAGATACTGCACTCAGGGATGTTGTCCAAGGAATTTTTTTCAACTGTAATGACAACTGCTGCTTGAGGTCATAGACAAACATAGTCAAGCACAGTCAGCATTGCTCCAGCCCGCAACAAATGCTGGCAGATTCCAAGACAGACCTAAAGTCAGAGTCTTAGGATCATTTTTGTCTCCAGTTTGATTACTACGAAAAGCAAAGTTCTATATGAAAAGACTTTTTTTAGATAACTATAAAATACGTAACTTTTTTTTAAGGATCTCATGGAGATACTTAAATAAATAAATATGTGTATATATATATATATATATGGGAGTGTATATATGCACACACACACACACACACACACTAGCACTGGATTTGACTTCTGCCAATTTATTTAAACAGCTCACTGCAATTCATAGGTTAAATTGCTGATATTGCAATGCTATCAGTACTTTCACAGATCACTCCACAGGTTTATCTGAGACCTTTACAAGCAATTTCTCATACCTTTCTCCTGGTTATTTCCATGCTGTATCAGGACACTATGACTTATCTAACACAAATAACAGTTAGGAGTGTTGTGCTGACTTCACTCCACACAAGGCATATGGTGAATGATGACCAGCATGTTTACAATTATTGATGCACTGAAAGCCTTTGAGTTGTTATACAGCCTTGGAAGTTATCAGACCATCGCTTACCTAGGAATACACGCTAGATACGAAATTAGTCTTCTAAGGTCTTCTTGCCGTATTCTGTCGTGATTACTACGAGCTGGAAATGTTAGAATGGGACCTCCACGCTTATCTCTGCCACCTGAAAAATTAAAAATGTTAGAAGACCCCATAGCACAACATAATTCTTGTTTGCAGAACTAGTCTTCAGTATCTACTTTTAAAAAAGTGATTTCAACTTAAATGCCAACATTGTCATTTTGAGACCAACTTAAGATTGAATTTTGGGAGTATCGATCAGCATACTGTCACAATTCCTACAGTGAGAAAGCAAACACCAAAAACACTGAAACAAAGAATAACCAGAGCATTACACTTACACGTTCCAGTCACCTTCAAGTTTGACTGGTAGTGTGACATCTCCAGCAATGTATTTAATTTTTGACTCAGCAATCATACAGATTTAATTTAAATACAGAATTATGCTACTTTGCAGGAAAGTATTTAGAGGATATGGCAGCAGAGAGCACAGCTATGGGAAGTGTGCCCAGGTAGAGGAGCTCCTCTGCTTCGTGACAGAGCTTGGGGAGGAGGTGAGTAGGTTGAAGACAGATGGATCATTGTCATAGGAGACTCCCTTCTGAAGGGAACAAAAGCCTACTGTGCTGGCTTAACCCACTTCTTCATTAAGCCTGCTGCCTCCCTGGGCCCAAGGTTAAAGATGTGATGAGAAAGTTTCCTACCCTGGTATGGCCCTTTGGGAAAACCCATTATGATTAACCCATATTTCAGGCAGATAGCAAGAAAATGCAGTAAGAAGTACAAGAGTAATCAAGAGAGATGTGATTGAAGTCTCTCCCTGAAAGCCTTGGGATGACCGGTTGGGGGATCAGGAGCACAAGTAGTGCTTTCTCTATGCTTCCTGTTGCAGGGAATGATAAGGGAAGAAATGGGAAGAGCCATCAGATCAATACCTGGCTCTGAGCCTGGTGTCACTGGGAGATTTTTGCGTTTTCTGATCATAGGCTGGTTTACATGACATTGAGCCTGATGGTGACAGACAAGGTACACCTGTCTCAAAAGAAGAAGAGGATCTTTGCACAGAAATTATCAGGGCTCACTGAAAGAGCTTTAAACTAAACTTAATAAAGCCATGCTCCCTAGAGATCAGCCTGGGGGCAGCACACCAACGTTTGAGGAATGATGAACTAGCACGATCCTTCAGTCTGCCATCTCACAGGAGGTAGGAACAGAGATCCATGCAGCAGCCAAGATGTAAGAGATACTGATGTGTCAGAAAGCATGTAAGCACCTGAGAATGGTCATGTAGGAATTAGGGCTTCTGCCCCAAAAAAGGTGACAGAATCAATAGCCCAACTGAAGTGCATCTACACCAATTAACATGGCTTGGGCAACAAACACGAGGAGCCGGAAGCCATTAGGCAGCAGGAAAACTGACAAAGCTGCCATTATGGAAACATGGTGAGATGATTTACACAACTAGACTGCTGCAACGGATGGCTGTAAACCCTTCAGAACAGACGGGCAAGGAAGGAGAGTCAGCAAGGTAGCCCCGAACGTTAGCAGTGTTATGACTGTCTAGAGCTTAATGACGGTGCCAATAGAGCTGACTGTTTACGGGTAACAATAAAGGGGAAGTTTGCAGGTGATGCCAGGTTGGGCAGGAGTGAATTGATGGGCCAAGGTCAGTAGTATGAGGCTGAACAAGGCCAAGTGCCAGGACCTGCACTTGGGTCACAACAACCCCAGGCAGTGCTACAGGCTGGGGGAAGAGAAGCTGGAAAGCTGCCTAGCGGAAAAGGACCTGGAGGTGCTGATTGACAGCACCTGAACAGGATCCAGAAGTGTGTCCAGGTGGCAGAGAAGGCCAATGGCATCCTGGCCTGAACCAGCAATAGTGTGGCCAGCAGGACCAGGGCAGTGATTGTCCCCCTGTACTCAGCACTGATGAGGGCACACCCCAAATCCTGTGTTCAGTTCTGGGCCCTCACTACAAGGAGGACATTAAAGTGCTGAAGTGGGTCCAGAGAAGGGCAGCAGAGCTGGTGAAGGGTCTGGAGCACAAGGCTTAGGAGGAGCCTCTGAGGGAGCTTGGATTGTTTCGCCTGGAGAAAAGCAGGCTCAGGGACACCTTATTATTCTCTACAACTCCCTGAAAGGAGGCTGCACAGCGGGGTGAGTGTTGGTCTCTTCTATAAGGTAACAAGCGACAGGATGAGAAGAAATGACCTCAAGTTGCGCCAGAGAATGCTTAGATTGATTACGAAAGATTTCTCCACCAAAAGAGTTGTCAGGCAGGTTGGAACAGGTAGTCCAGGGAAGTGGTTGAGTCACCACCCCTGGAGGCATTTAAAAGACATGTAGATGCTGCACTTGGGGACATGGTTAGTGATGGACTTGGCAGTGCCAGGTTAAGGGCTGGACTCAATGATCTTAAAGGTCTTTTCCAACCTAAATAATCTTGTAATTCTATCACTGAATTAATTACTAGGAGAATTTAGGTGTATAATATTTCACCCTCAATACACACACTAGATTGTGTGGATGGAAACTATTTAAGCATTTAATTTGTATTTTTATCCTGTTCTGCTTTGCAAATTCCCAATTGTCAGTTTATAGTTTTTAATTTTGTTAGCAACACAGGAAATTCTGGATCCACTTAATGTATTAGGCAAAAAATCTGACTTAAGTGGTTCCACTTAAATGCATTCATCTCAGTCATAAAATTGCACAGACTTGGTGTAGTTGAACAGTAAAATATAACTTTACATCAAACCCATGCTAGTGAGAACAAAATGTTACTGCTACTAAACACCAAATTCAAGCCCAGTAAGATGTCTTTATCAACATATCTCTAATAGCACAGACAGATTCTTGCAAGCTAAATTTCACATATATGTTCTCAACCACAGATGTGTGGATCGTTTTCTGCTGTCCCATGGAAACGCAGAAAAACACTATCTTCAGCCCAGAATTCCTCATTTCAAATCAGCTTCTCACTGCAATTCCATGTTGCTAAACAAAGTTTTTAAAAAATCACCTAGAAAGGAAGGCAAATAGAAGATAAAAATAATAAATAAAATCAGTCACTCAAAAATTCATCACTATCCTCTCCAACACAGTCCGTGTATGCTTGCCAGAGACACTAAGCCTGGCTGTCAAAGTCTCTAGAGATTGTCTGCACTGGACATGCTCCCTATGAGACACCAAATGAAACTCAGACGAGGCAAAAGCATCTTTTAATCTCCGTCAAGCTACAATACCAGAAAGCAAAACTTAAAAGGAAATTCATATCCTTATCTTCCATGACCCTCTTAAGAGGGACATAAGATGAAAAACGGAGTTGCTTCATTCTAATGGAGAAAGACAAGTCTTGACCATCCTGACTCACTTGCCAAGAAGAGAGCTTTCAGGTTTTTACATAGCAAATGACAGGAGAAAAACAAGGCAGAAGCCATAAGAGAGACGAATGATAATTGACAAGACAGAGTCTAACAGCCCAGGCCCCTGCTGAGCTCCAGAGCCATCACTGGGCTCCAAGGCTACCAAGTGTAGTTGATACTCTGCTATATCCCTTAATGCTCTCTCTCTTCCATTGCACCACAGGCCACTACCTTCAGATCTTAAAGATTTGTTTCAACTGGTAAGTGCTACTGATTCCAGCCCCCCAAAAGAGTAACTCAATTGCTCAGGGCGGATATTCTTTAAGACGCAGCAGCTAGCAGGCAAAAGCAGAAGGTGAACTGTCTTTTAACACTCTCTCAGCATTTTAAGCAAATGCTTTGTTACATGCAGTCACCTCACACCAGTCCTCCAAGCCCTTCCCATACTGCAACTCCTGTATCATGCAGTTTTTCAATATGGCAGAAGAAAGAAATCCTTATTCTTTATGTCTTTCTGGACACCACTTCAGTTGGCTCCAGCTCCACATATGTCACAGAAGAAACCCATTTTTAAAAATGGTGTTTAAATTTCTGATAAATCATATCCCGAAACTTTTCTACATCAGAGACAAACTCTGCTGTACAAACTCCAGGTCTAGATGAGTTAAAAAGAAATTAAGACAGCCTTGATTTTAGATGAAAAGAGCTTCACTATCCAGTCTTAAACCACATAGCAAAATTGCAAATAATCAAAAAAAAGTCCCTAAGTCTTGGGGCTTTTTCATTAGTTCTAGTGACAGCTTTCTTGGGCCTTTTACAATAACTAACTCTCATTTCCTTTGTTCCTGATGCTCCTGTGTCATACACAAACGGGAAGGTTAAAAGCAACAATGCATGAGGCATCAGAGGGAATTTCCTGTCTTGCAATAGTCTTTATCCAACTCAATACCCTATTAGTCCTTGTTTAACAAAAACATATTAAGCTACTACTGCTTTCATCAGTAAGACTTCCATTTTAACCCATTTCCTTTGATACACTGCCCCACCCCACTACTGAAATATTCTGTTTATGCCAAAGTGTGTCACACAAACATCTATCCGACCAACTGACGAGTCACCTAACATGCATCATTTCTGTTTAGTGCACATCACTAACAGCAGTATTCTCAATGGTCTCCAAACAGCACTAATGTCCAACATGCTGAGTAGTGCAGCTTTTTTAAGAAATGCCTTTTTACCTAGTTACAAAGTACTTAGGTAAAGAAAGCTAAACAGTTGGCTTTTACGGCAAGACAAGTTACCAAGAGCTATTTCCTCATACGAAACCAAGACAACTGCACCTTGTAAGAAAATGCTCTCCTTGCTTAGGTATGTATAGAGATGTAAGAGTACTTGTACCTTGATAGGTTTCAGTTTAAACTTAACAAAAAAAGCGCATTCAAGACTTATTTGTACTTCACAGAAAAGCCTAGAGATGTAACTACTACAGGTGGTAAGACACCCAGCACTCAAGCAGTTTACTTCCCAGTTAGGTGAAAATCTGTTCAGTAAACCAATAGTCTTCCTTATCTTTGTGTTCCCAGGTATAAAGCTTGACAGTTCTAGTTCCGCAACGGTTAAGTCCTAGTGGTGGTGGTGCTTTTGTTGAGGGAAGGGGAAGGGGGAGAACGCACTGAAGAGCGTTGTTGTACTTAAGGGTTTCTTAATTCATTTGCACTACTAATGTATCCCATTCAATTTGAGTTTCACTTGCAATGGAAATGTCAAACTATGGATTTTGACAGATCAGTTATAGGCAGTCTTGTTGCCCACAGCTGTTTCCTCCATTCTTCCATCAGGAGTTGCTACCTTCACGCAGGCAAGCTGGCAGCCATTTATTTCTGCCAACACCTCCTCTGTTCTGGTTCATAATCTATCATCTCCCCTTAAATTTATCTTCATCTTTCATTTGGCCCATTTTACTTCCACTGAATTAATGCCTTTCAGAATGCCATCTGCTTATAAATTAACATTAGAAAAATCCATCACTTTTCAGGTCCCTTCTAAGGGGTCTAAACTAAGCACTGGACAACTTGAAAATTCAGAGCTTTTGGAGTGAAAACTGACTTCATTTTCATTCAATGCCGTAAGACAAGGTCCAAAAAAGAGTAATGAGGGATTGAAATATTGTGCTTAAACCCCTCTTCTCCTTTTCTTTCCCTCTAAAAATAGAGTTTCAAGCAAGCACTACAATTCCTAAGTTACCATGTTACTAGGAAAACTGGTTCTGGGCTGTCTTATTCAATACAGTTACCAGGAACTTTTAAGAAAAAAACACCAAAAAAAAAGAAAACAAACAAACAACATCACCCACACATCTTTTTGTTTTGTCAACCTCTACTTGACTCGACAGAGTGGACAGGATAAAGTTGTACTACATGCTATACTTGCAAGCATCAGCATCCATGTACAGCAAATCTCTTAAAGAGTACAATTGCAGGAATAATTTCATGTTTTAATATTTACAGAAAAGAGCTTTACTTTCGGCATTCTTGACAAATTATCAAAAAACTGCTCTCAAATATGAGACTGTCCTCTAAATCATTTGACACTAAGATTACGGCTCAGAGAATGATGGTGTTTAATCTCAACAGAAAGTCACACCAAAATGCAGTTTACAAAGATAAGCACCTCAGCCCATCATGCCATCAGGTAAAGTTACTTATGAAGTTATAGACCATGTTATGATACTAACTCATATAAACCCCACTTTTAAATCTCTGCTATTCTTGCTCGGTAACCAATCAAATTCAGTGTGTATGCTGAAACTACCTAAAATTACATGCTAACTCAGTTCACCATGAAAATACAAAGTGTGCTTCAAAAGACAGGCAACTGAGGCTCACTTCTGCAACGGACATATTTCTCCAGAATATGCTGCAGATGGGCCAGTAACAAAGGCATCTCTGTAAAATCCCCCACCAGAAGAAGCAAAAATAAGGCATATGACTTCGGTGCAGTAGGTTCTAGGTTGCAGTAAATAACGCTGTTAGATACGCAGGCCAGGAGGAACGCAAGACTTAACATCACCAAGATGACAACCAGCAATGCTCCACATTCAAGAAAACAAATACCTTCTTTATCACTCCTTTCAAAATGCTTATATCATGTTTACGATATCCAGTAGGAATCAGTGCTGCCCTAGTTCTCCATTAATTTCTTAGTGATATTTAAAGTATTTAAAATACCATTTTACATGCTACTAACAACACAGCTGGGCATTCTACAAGAGAAAACAACTGTACCTGAAAGGTATGCAACTTTTTCCTTTAAAATTGGCAATACTTCCATAGCCTTCATTTCATCATTTTTGCGAAACCCTGAAAAAAAGAAAAAGAGAAGACGATTAGTCAAAAATTCAGACAAGCCGAGCTTCTACTCTTAATGAATATATTGAAAAACATTTACCTTTGGAATACATTCTGAATGTTATAATTACAGGAATTAAGATAATCTTACAATAAAAGTCTGCCAAAAAATAAACTAAACTTTAAAAATATATTAATGCACAAGTCATCACTTTGACTAGCTTAACACAAATAGCTTAACTTGTCTGTTAGCAAGCCTCAGTAGAAAACAGGATACCAGAACTAGCCTTTTTCATCAGTTAATAAAAACTATCACATGGATCCTGTGGCTTTTATGCATTCCAAATCCCACTTTCTTCCTTTTTTTCCAACAGGGAAGAAGAGTATCACGCTATTAAGAGTAGGTATGCTTAGAACAATTACCAGCAAAAAAAACCAAATCCCAAAACAAAAACCCCACCCAAAACCCCACAACAACACAGACACACAAATAAAAAGACCCAAACAAAACACCCCACTAAAAAAAAAACCAGACCACACAAAAAACCACAAAAAGACCCACCAAAAATCCCCAACACTATTTACATGCAACTTTCCTTAAATCACTTCTGTAAGCAGAATTCTTTTCTGCTGCCAGACAGGAGCAGCGTTTTGCAACTGAGGGGACATTTTGTCATACTAACTCTACACATACATGGAGTATGAAACAGTGCCCAAGGTGAGTGATTACAGTCAATGTTGCAAAGCAGCACATCACCAGCTTGTCCCTCTCTCTCTGCTTCTTATTTCTACTACTCTAATTCTGCAGCCAAATTCTAAAGTTCTTCCTTCTTTGATAAGGAAGATTTAGGAAGCATTGTTTTACCTTGTATTTCACCTGTACAATACAGAATTGTTCACGTTTAGGCCAATTTTGTTCATCTTACAAGAACTAAGTGACACGTCTTCAACTAACTTATCTGTGCAACTCTTCCTGGTCTGTTTGGATTCATGTGTTCTTTAAAATAATCCCATATCCAAAGAAAATACCTCTGCTAGGGTAAGTGGGAAGCGCATTGCTTCTCTATAACTATTGAAGCACAAAAGTGCTGTTAAGACTCTTCCTCCTCAAAAATATTCGAGTGTTTCATACACTTTGGTCTCAGGTTCTGAGCTTAAATGAAAAAGCTGCGCATTTCTAAACTAAAAATTGAAGGTATCAAACTGGTGTCATCAAGTAACATAAGATCTATACTTAAGGGCATCATATATGTAAATTATATCATAGGTTTTCTACTCCAGACTGCAGTACTGAGACTTCTGGGCCACTATAGTATCTAGATATGGACACTACCCTTCAAAACAGACCCAGGATGCACCAAACACAACACCTAAAGGACAAAGATGGTCAGGTGTTCGCACGTCATCATCTATGCATCTGTTTCACCTGAAGAACTGCGGGAAGATGTGGTGGCGGTCCTCAGAACACATAAAGCCTAGTGGTGACAAAAGCTTGCTAGAATTACAGCAACAGGTTTACTAGATGTCAGGAAATTCTGTAAGGGAAAGAACTGTGAAGCAGCACATAGGATTGCCTGGAAGACTATGGCCTATCCATGACTGGGGATTTCTAAAACATGTGTTCAGACAAATGTCTGTCAGCAACGGGTCCCTCAAGTTCACCATAAATGAAGTGTTCAACCAGGGCGTTGTCTCAGCACTCACAGAACACAAACAAAAGAAAACAAAACAAATCAAATCAACTTCCAGGCAGATGGAAGTCCCCTGGCTAGTTCTCTGTTCTTCCATGAACACCACAGACCAAAAACAAACCCAAAATTCAGTACACATTCTCAGAAAGGCTAGACCAGGAAAACTGGTTCCTTGGGTAACCACGTGGCATGGAGGGTTTCTACATGATGGACAGTATTTTGCAATTACACAGCAACTCCAGACTGGCAAAGCAGTGCAGGGTTTACTTTCATGTTTGGGCTTAGGCTTTCAAGAGTCTAAGACACAGCCAAAGGAACCTCATGCATTATTACTCCTCCAGAGAACTGGCTATGGGTTATCAGCCTTTTCCTGAAACTGCCTGTGGTTTCATTCCTACTACATTTCTGTTTGTTATGGACTAAGAATCCAAACAACTTTAAGAAAACGCTTGGGCTTAAATAAATCACCTAAAAAGACAGCAAATAGCCTTTTCCCCCTTGAAATATTTGGGTTTCAGTTGACTGCTAAGGCATACAGGCACACTTCTAGGGTTAAATTTTTTTAATGTGCTTTGAGCTACCCACCTTAAGCTTAACGCCAATTTAGCATGCTCAGCTTTTTTATCAACCATGGCAATTCCTTTTCTTTACAGTAAATTTGGAGGTAGAAAACACTTTCTCCTCACCTAAAAAGCATGCAGAAACTAGTGCTGTACTTTGCTGTCTCTCTTAGCTCAACATTACCCAAGACACTGATGTTACCGCAATTGCTTGCTCAGATTTCTAAGCCCTTAAACTACTTCACCTCGGATGATGATGCGCAGTAGCTGCACGTTTTACTTTGCCTGTGGCATGTAAGAAGTGAGAAACATTTAGCTAACGTTTCTCTGACTATTAAGGGGCCGCTCAAGGTAAACACCCTAGCAAATACGTTAGTGCTTGGCTCATGTTCTGCATCTGCATATCCTTAAGGCTGACTGCCTTGGATTATCATATTCCTGCTGCTCTAAACAGTCTATTTTTATTCCAGTACTGCAGTGTTAAAGCTTAACTGAAAAGACTGTGGGGATTACAACAGATGAAAGAATGCTGGGGAGCAAAGAGGGTGAATACGGCAGGAAAGTATCATTTTCATCTCCAATGAAGCAAAAATAAAACAAAAACGAGCAATATAAGCAGGTTTTAAGGGCTTGGGGTGGGTCCTCCCTCCCCGTTTTTAAAGCCTCTTCTCCACAAAACATTTGTGGATGTGAGGATTTGAGGATTTAATTAAAAAAAAAAAAAATTAAAAGACATTTACCACACTCAAATGAAATGCCATAAATATCTGCACCAATCTCTCCCTCCACTGCTCAGCATCCTCCGCGCCAGCCGGCTGCATCACATGTTCCTGGGGGTGATGTCATCCTCGCCGGGCCGGCCGGCTGCAGCTCCCGCC
>VZTF01004374.1:686998-753367 GCA_013397755.1 Cnemophilus loriae | reverse complement strand
GGCCGCGGGCGGACCCGCGCCCGGAGCGGCGATCCCCGCGGCAGGCACAGGGCAGCTCGGCCAGCACGGCATTCCAGCGGCTATCATTCCCACGGCACACGCTTCTCCTTTGAAAGCACAGTATGCACCTATGCCACATATTCATGCTGTTCCGCCTGAAAAAAAGGCACTCTTATTTTAAAAGCGTTGCTTTCAATATTAAATCCTACATCTTTTAAAGACCATTTCAGTCTCAAACAGACAAACCATCCTTGATATTTTCAATACCTATTAAAGGAATACTCATTTTACAGTTTTGCATTTTTAATAGGTAGTATATGCCCTTCTGCTGTAACATACACCATACACGTGCTTTTTCCTAACTACCAGCAAAGAGGGAAGAAGCTCAAATTATGCTAATATTTAACTTCAGTATATTCAGTAGAATAAGTAACATACGATTATGTAGTCCATTTCAGTATAAGAGGTTCCCTCTATCCCTCGTGAAGAATTACTCAATTACACAGTCCCTTGAGTTATATGCAGTCTTCTACTAAACAGAGCCCTATCAAAAACCAGCTATTTAAATGCTGTATCACACAACTAAAGATCTTTAAAACACGCAAACAAGAAACAGTCACCTAAACATTTTATATATTGAAAAATTAAGAAGTCTTCCCCACAAACACACTATTTCTTCTTTGCCCCCACAACTTCAGAGCCTGAAGGCACCACCAACTATCCAAATTTAGCAGACGTGTCTATATTAACCCTTTTTCTCACGCTGTATGAAGCTGTTCTGCAGCAATATGTTATTTTATCCAGGTTAAAAGACCCATGAAAAGACAGCATTTTGGGATAGAGCTATCATCCTACAAGTTTTCCAAGACGACTTTATTTGAATGGCCAGGACAGCCCCTTCTCATTTGGACTGCAAGTGTTCCCAAATCCCATGGTGACAACCTGGCTGCAGAGAGGCACGTCCCTCTGCCCCGGAGGACAGAGAGTAACCCGGTGTAACATGGCCACCTTTTGCCTAGAAATCACAGCATTCCGGGAACTCTGCTGCTCCCCAGATACCCTGCTTGCTGAAACTTCCCAGAGGTATTGAAACACATCAAGAAAGTCACCTTTAGAGGAGTAACAGGAAATGGGTACTCAGTGCGGCAGTTCACACAACCCAGACAAATGCTGGATTAGTCTAATGCTGAGGTTTCCTTCACACGCAGGAAACAAGGTAACTATGTTAATCATCTTGCACGGCAAAGATCAGTAACTAGCCAGCCACACAATTAAAGGGAGCAAATAAAATTACCTTAAACACATCTTTTAAGGTAACAATTTGATTACAGAACTATGATACAAACCGATGTTGAAAACAGCTTCCCCAGGAAGCACTGCTACCCTAAGGGCACTGAAGTGTTTACTTCAGAGGTATCTTCGGTGATGAGCATCGTTCAGTTACGGCAACAAACATAAAATACGGAAACAGAAATTACGACAACAAAAAGACTCAAAAATTGAGGCTAAGAGCAGCATCTCCTAGCCAAGATACTGACCAAGCACTCATCCACTGCTGTCACACACAACTGACTTGAAATTTTTCTGAAATGTGGCTGAAGAAAAACACAAACGTCAAAAGGGAATGCTCTCATCCTGAAAACTCACACTGTTAATAACACAACAGCTTTTCACCTTGCAACATAAAAACAAGACCTTTGAATAGGCACAAACAAAAAAAGGCAGACTCAACCCAGATTACTTTGACGCTTTAGTCTCTCCTCGGACTTCAGAATGACTCCCTGTCGTGCCATCAACAGAAAGCAAGTGCCTCATCTGCCAGGCTGCTCACTCTAGCACCAGACTTCAACCCCCTCTTCTTTGACCGAAATCCCATGCTGAATCGATGAAACATCTTTCAGTGAGTTATTTTCCAACAGAGTACTCTATTCACTTCAGTGGACCTACTCCAATAGACTTTTGCTCAAAAATGCACATGCTATGCTAAGTTCTACAGGAAGGGAAAAAGAAAACACACATAGAAATTGCACTCAGAACTGCTAATTACCCATTACTAGGTAACAACTGGACTGATTCAGGTTAGTCTTAAGTGAAAATAAATATCTGCTAAAAGATGAGAGATAGAACAACTTCCATAAGTGGGAAAGACACAGTTTCCCAAACAAAGCACCAATGTCCTTCATCCAGGCAGGCAGCTGCAACTGCAAACCATTCTCCACTACTCCTTGCATCCACTGGTCAGTCCCTCTGTGTTAAGCCTTCTCTTGGAACAGAAAATGTCTGAACTGCAGCTAATCAACATTTAAGCAAGAAGAATCCAAGACATTGCTGTCTTTAGCATTTTTTCTATTTCACAGTATGACTTACGTCAATGACATGACTGAAATCTGAGCTATTCCCCTCTTTATTCGTACAGCTATCCTAGCTACATTTCAAGAGAAATTGCTTCTTAGTTAACTAAGCAAAAAGAGGAGGGGAAAAAAAGGAGGCATAGAGAAGCTCAAATGTAAAAAAGTTAGTGCATTATAGACTGATTAGGGTTCCATTATTTGCCCTTTTTCATTCCCCATATCACAAGATGATGACATCCTGGATGATTTTAAAGATCATCTTAAATCCCAGAATCCTACAGGTTTATTCAACTTTGTTTACCAGTTAACGACTGCATATGATAAACCTCAGCTGCAAGCTACACACTACCTCCCACATTTTTCAAGTGTCCAGAAAGAGAGCACAAAGCCGGTCCCTATTCTCCATTTTAATACAGAGAGGCTTTAAAAATCAGTCAGTGAGTAGACTTCTAAATAAGGTATTATTCAATGAAAAATAATTTTAAACAAGATATGAGGAGATCCACAAGCGGCCATTGTGAAAACTTTTATATTTTTATTCTGAAGTTACTACATAGAAACCAGTATAATTAAGCCAGCAGAACCATTAGATTATTTTTTTTTTCAGTCAGATTCAGAAAAAATGATTGCTGAACTTTGTAAGTCTTTGAGTTTATAAATTAAATCAGACTACTGGGGCAAAGGTGAGGAAAAAAACTGAACTTTCATAAGCAGCAAATGGCAAAAACCCATCAGTAAGCAAGAATAGACCCCAAAGGGGTGGCAAAGGCAACCGAAAGCCAACTAAAGTTAGTGCATGTATGGGATTAGTGATGGCTTTCCTTGATTTTAACTCAAGTATTTTAAGTGCCAATTTCAGTTTTACGGTAGGCTTAACTTCTGGATGCAAGTAAAGGATTCATGGAGCAATCAGAGCTGTCAATTCACCAACTGCACTGTTACCGCTTCCCGTTATAGACATTGCCTACATTCAGTGCTGCTCAGCAATCTCACACCATCTTTCACATTGCAACAAAGCAGGAGAATTCTGGAAAATTATGGAGAAGACTGCAATTCTCCTCTCTTTTCTCAAGCTCCATGAGACTGCAGATGACCAGTCTCAAAATCATCTCAGGAACACTAACTTTTAAGTACAATTGTTATGGCATCTTTAAGACTGCAGATCTTTCTTGTAGAGGTAACAAGGTACTATCAGCAGTTTTTTTTAATGGCATACAGATCACTGGGCAACATTAGCAACCTTGGCATTCATTTATACATTCATTTTTCTCAGTCCAGATCCTAAAATCACCGGGCAACTCCAACAAGGATACAGTTTAGGGGCATATCATCAAAGTGGCATGATTTCAGAGTTGTGCCAGCAGCCATAGTCATGAGCTTAAGCAAAGTATTCGATGTAATCGTTTAATGTTAAGATCCTAGTCCTGAATTCAAAGCAACTTCAGGAGTACACCTTTGACTCCCTCCAGCTCTGATCAGGCTCAAGACCCACTCTTCAAAAAAACATTATACCTTCGAACTCTCACTTTAATCACATCAGCTCACAGAAATGTCCCTTCTATTCCCATTTCGTTTTGCATTCTATGCACTCTGTATACATTCTGTGGGGAACTGCACCACATCTGTACTGAGCTGGTATGCAGTGGCAACCAGGACCTCACAGAAGCAGACAGCTGAGAAACTGCCTTGAAATAAGAAAACAAGATTCATTAGAAGGTTACTAGCTCTAAGTCACTTTGAGGTTTTGGCATATTTGCTAAGTGATAAGAGGTTCTCTCTTACCATTTTCAACAGCTCTCTGCTTTGTCCTGACAGCAGGACACACCTCCCCTCTCTGTGTATTATGGGAGGAGCACAGTGTCATGCAGAGAGATGTGGGACAAGAAAAGACTGCTAGTGTAGTTGACAGCAAATACTCAGACAAGATCAAATTCACAGACTGAATAGCCTCCCTTTTCTGGGAAGCTGGCATACTCAGCTATTCCTCGGTTAGGAGCAATTACCAGGAAATCAGCCACCTCAGGTGTACACTGCAAAACCTGTTGAAGAGCTGTCTTAAGAATGCAAGTTAAAGAAAATTCCAAACGCTAAATCATTGCTAAAATCTGCAATTTCCTTTTAAGTGGGTAACAAGAACCTTAGAGTTATCCATATTTTGTAGTGAGGCCCTTTCCAACCTGAACTACCCTTTGATCCTATGAAACGTGCAAGACAGAAGCGTCCATTTTTCAACCGCAATTTAAGATGAGACGATCAAAATCCAACCAGTTCTCCCCTTTTAAATGAGAGGAGCTGTGTTCTTAAATTTTTCTGTCCCTTAGCAATGTTCAATTCGTTCTTGCTGTCCTGCCGACATTGTTAGAAGTTCATTTGTTTTGGTGGGAACTGCTCATCCATCTCTAAGTGCTGTGATATTTCAATTCACTGCCCTGCTGAGGTAGCAAACCTTTTTGTCGGGGTGTCCCAGCAGTAGCACACAGCTCTCACTGCAGTCAGACACTTTCCCTGTCCACTGTTGCTACAGACACTCATGGCTTAGGGGTCTACACTCTCAGGGCTATCAGGAGGGTATCCAGCCTCCTATAAAAGACTGCTTTAACACACAGTTGTTTTAACAAGGTCGGTAAGCAATCTTACTTATTTTTCTGTTCAAAACACAGACCAAGTGGAAGGCAGTAGCTTCTAAATTCTATGCAGCAACAGCTGGAACATAACGTTTGAGATCATGTCCTTTGGCTCTTGTTCCAAACCACCATCTGGAGAAATCTCTTTCCACAGTGAAACTGATGAAGACTACAACAAGGACAGTAAAAATAAGCAACTTAAAACAGCTTGAAAATCATCCTGCATTGTTTTATCCTGAGCAACAACAGGAAGAACTATTTCCATCAGCCCTGAAATCAATCAAAAATACCGAAAAACAGATTGCATATTCTTCAGTAAAAATACCTTTTTATAGCACAAAGTATTACTTTTGGGCTTTCTATCATTCATAAATCCCAAGATTAGGCATTTATTGGTTATGGTATTTTTCCTGTTCTCCACCCTTTTTTCTTTTTAAATACACACACACTTTTACAAAATTTTCATCACCTTATGGAAATACATATGCAAAAATTAGATTCAGTTAAATTCATACTTTGAGATGTTGGTACTTAAACAACCATTTTTTGTTGAATATTCTTCCTCCCTCCCCTTCCTTTCTTTGCAGGATATTTCATATTCCTTCTGTGGAAAAACTAGCCACTTGCAGCAAGATGTATGCCAAATAACCTGATTTGTACACAGCTCTCATTCCTTCAAATTCCCATTTTATTAGTTTGCAGCTGTAAGGAGCTTGAGCTCCAAAAGCCTTGAGACACAGGAAATGTAGGATGAATCCCAGCTTCTCTAACACATTACAATGCACATATAAGAGATCTATGTGAGGAAGAAGGGGGAGATGCTTTTCTTCATCCTGCATTGCAAATACAGTGAAGTTCCTATTGAGTCAAACGACAGAGAAAAAGAATTGTCCATAGCTTGTTTTACGTCACCCTTAAACTTCAGATGTGTGGCTGCTAGAAGCATTTTAGAAGGGAGCAAATAAACTTCTAGATCAGAGCATCTCCCTGTTCTATCTCTATTGAGCTGGTTTTACTTAAAACACTGATTAACATATGCTACTCGTTAGAACGAACCAATTCATAAAAAAAAAGAGTAGCAATGAGGAGTCCGCAGGGGAATTAAAGCTTGGGTATTTCACTTTTAGTATGTGAGCGGTTGCTAACAGCAACCTGTCTCCCTCCCTCCCTCCGTGCCTGTAAGGGAGAGCAAGATTAGCACGAAACGCCAAAAGGGATGTCCAACACACGTCTCGTTTGCTCAAGGATTACGTTAGAAATTCTAGCCTGAATTACTCTGAGCAGGTGTGTGTTCTCAACACACACGCCGCGTTAATTACAAAAAAAAAAAAAAGGAGGGGGGGGGGGAGGCGTTTAAGACAATAGAAGGCAGAGAAGGCGAAGAAGCGATGGTCTCCCCAGGAGGGACGCGGGGCTGGGCGGCGGGGGCGGGCGGCAGCGCGGCTCCCCTGCCCGCCGCACCGCGCTCGGCACCGCGCAGCGCAGCGCAGCACATTACAGCACGCATTACATCACCGCCTTTGTGCAGGGCTGAGCCACCGCGCGGCTCGGGGGAGCGCTGCCAGAGCTGCATCCCCGCATCCATCCCCCAAACCGCACCGAGGCACAAAAAGAAGCGATTGGGAGTCACGTCAACCTTCCTCTCCCCGCCCTGCCGAAAATCCTCCTCATCTGATCCCTTTGGGAAATTTCATTAGAAAGAAAAAGACCCTTAGCACGTTTAGCTTTATGAACGGATTTCAGACAAGAATAAACAGAAAGGATTTTGCAGATTGTCACAACTAAGAAAGGGAGATTTCATTCTTCATTTATCAAATTTGTTCTAGCAGATTATCTCCTTCAGATGACAAAGGCAAGCAGCCTGAATCTCATTAGAGCTACATTTAACATAGCTACCGAAGTACACAAATTTAACCTAAATCAAGGCTGGGTCTTCGTGAACTCCAACTTACTCAGCTCCCACGTTACTGCAATGAGAAAAGATTAACATCTTGCCTTCACTTTCTTCCATTTCTGCAAACAGTTACATGTTACTATAAATGCAGCATGTGCACTTTCACGACTCTGGTCAGACGCACACTCCCGAACTCAGCACCCAAATCCAGCACTTCTCAGAAGCTCATCTATCCTCAAATCATGAGTAAATAAGCTTCAATCTCATTTTTATTAAGGATATGTAGCATATGCAATACCAAGACAGCCAAGACAAAGCAAGCAGCTCCCAGTGCTATTTAGGACAGAAATCTGTACATATAATGTTCCAAAGACATTCAGATAACTGTTTCTACAGCTTTAATATTCACATGCACCATCAAACAATTGGTATCTATTACAATAATGTTTCTTACAATTAATTACATTAATACTTCTTTGGGAACAACAGTTATTTGAAAGTAGGGGCACTGTTTTTTACTCCCAAGTGCTCTAATCAAGCTCTCCTTCAACTTAAAAAAAGATGACCTATGAAATTTTGCTCATTTTATAGACCAAACTAGAAAAAAGCTATTTAAACTGCAACTTATTACTTCCTACTACTTGCCAGCACAACAAATGCAGCCTAATAGTTGTGAGCATTCACTACTGCATGCTCAAATTTTTAACAACATAACTATGGACGCTGATCTGGTGGCTCCCATTAAAATAAGACAGTTACTTTTCTGTTAGCACAGACAACAAGTATTCACCCATCAGCTTTACCCTTCAGTCTTCTAGAGCATGGATAATACAAAGATGCTATACGCCCGAACTAACCAGCCATTCACTTCCCTAACACTACCTGCTAAATATCAACACTAGCAAATGTTCTCCATATTATTTTATTTCAATAGAGGGCATTCCTCACATGGGCATGTTCAAGCACCTCTGATCCATGCCTTTAAAGAACATGCTGAGACTCACCAGGCGTTACGCAGTACCCCATAGATACCATGTGATACCATCTGCAAATCAGGATAACGACAATGATTCAACCACTGGAAGTTACAGTATTTTAATTAAGTTCACAAAACTGGCCTAATTTAAGCTCAATTTAAATGGGTTTGTTGGTCTTCTACTACACTGACTCACTCTACAAAAAATTCTAAATGCATATGATTTCCTGGAAAAGCTCTTTGAGACAACAATAGGAGCTAACATTTTAATTGCATTAAAAAGCAGCAAAGCACTTTGGCATGTGTATGAATCCATTACTTCAGAAGTCTACAATGTATTTTAAAAGCACTAGGTAAGATTTTAACAATGCCTCTGCCTTCATGTTCCTGACATCATTACAGATTCACAAAGTTGTCTCTGAAGATTTTAAACTCTAAAACCAATTAGCAGTCCATAGGTGTACTTCTAAGTGACCTAGCAAGCTTAATTAGAAATATTAACTTTTGTGGAGTAGAGCAGTAACAAAAGGGGAATTAGATTTCTCTTAAGCTGTTTTCATCTTTACTATTTAGACACCCAACCCTTCTTGTCACATTAAAACACAAGTTTAGGCATCAGTACAGCAACGGTTGCTATATTGTTTAGTTTGGCAAATATTTTTATTTTTGCACATTATTAAATAAGAAGAATTCTTTACTAAAGTGCTTTTGGTATAGAGCCACTTTTGTTGTACACAAGTCATTCTTACTTGCTTTTGAGCTCCAATACCCTGACATCCCATTGAAATTGCCAACTCTCATATCTACTATTATTTAAAAGAAAAATCCTGTGATATTAACTCGTGTCAGAGGGTTTTTTGCATGGCAGCTATTGTAAGCTTGAACAGGAAGTAGTATCACATCATTTTTCAGCACAAGCCATCTTGGTATAGACAGATAATGAATGTATTCAGGGCTCAGCACTGGGGAAAGTATATTGAGTCTGACATTATGTACCAGAGCGTAGTTTGACTGCAAGACTTGGACTGCAACTTCTCCATAACAGACTTCCCCAGAAGTTTTCATAGCTGATACAACTAACAGTCTTCTTTTTTATGCTTCCCTAAATCAGCACAAGTGTATACAACCAGCATCACGTAATACATTTGATATTTAAGAACGTTCTTCCCAAGTCCTTTCTCCATGCAGTTCTCCTGATGTACTTTATCCTCACTACCACTGCATCAACCTTGCTCATGCTGACGACAGGTCAGTTCATTGGCACTACTTGACTATAAGAGTAATAAAAGCAGATGGAGCATTTTATCTACTATCCATTTACTCTTCACAACACATGTCAGGAGGACTACTCCAGAAGTTACTTAACAGAACCTTAAGTATGTGTACAGCAGTATGAGTTGTGTGGAGACCCTTTCCTCCAGCAGATGCTCTGACTCAGTATATTTCCATTCTCACAAGAATCAGAAACAAGACTCAGTTCATTACCACATACAACTCAGTTGTATACAAATTTATCCCAATTAGCTCGAATCAGTACATTTCCAACGTCAACTGAGCTCTGAATTCAGTAACTGAGCACCAAGCACAAACTCTGTGACTTGTAACCCTTGAAAGAAGGAGCAGTGAGCAAGCTAGCAGGATATATTAGTCAGAACACTAATACTGTCAGCAGAAACAAAAATGCCCTGATTTCAAAGCTGACTTAAAGTTGTACTATCATCTCAATACCTGTGGAAAACAATTATGACATACATGAGACCCACAAAAAGCAAATCTTTGAACTAACAGGACTTACTCTGTCACTTATGCTTGAAATAATGATATGCATGATAACATTAAGAATCCAAGTTACAGCACCACAACCCAGCATCCCTACTTGCCTTCTTGATTGCTTTGTTTCGTAAAGGAAGTTCACTTAAGATTCAAAATCAACAAAGCTGAAGTTTATTTGGATTTATGAGAAAATACCTTGAGTGAGTGCAAAAGAGTTCTGAAACAGGGCCAATATCAGAAGCTTAAGTTGCCTACCAAATGTGAAGGTTGCTGGCAGATGTGAGATAATCCCATCCTTACAGAAGGCCTGCTTTTGACCTCTTTGGGTAATTGACTGCCATTAAAATCACTTTTCAAATGTCTGTTCTTACCTCCAGATTTTTTTGAACTATCTTCCTTCAGGCTTTTGGCTCAATGACTTTCTATGGATATAAGCTCTCTGACCTTATCAGGCTTTTTTTACCTTTCCAATTTAGAGCATACTACTCCACATTAAAGGCATTAGTATTTAAAAATTTGATTTCTCACAAAGGCTTCCAATTAAATGTGACAGTCAAGTTTATTGTGATTTCCTGGTTTTTGTTGCTGTTGAACTGTTTGAAATGACTTATGATTCTGAACAATAGCCCTTTATCTCCACCGAGTATTTGCTTTGCTATATCCAAATAACTGAATCACTCTTAGATTAGAGTTATAGCAAGAAAGAATTGCTACAGAGCCTCTAGATAGGAAGTAAAACTTTCCAGTCTGCTTCAATTTCACCAGTTCCGCCCAGTGTTGCTACCTGGTAGTTTATCAGCGCCTGCCAATAGATTAGAACTGAGCTGAAGGCTTCATTATACCAGGCATTGTAACTTCTTCTATCAAACATGCTAATGCAATATGATACAGTTAGGGCAGGCAGGAAGTAAATATTGGCAGCTGGTGGACAAGGATTTAGAGGAAAGTTACTTGTAGTTTTCTAAAAAGGAGGTAATTCATTATTAAGTATTAAGTCTTAACCAAAGCGCTAACTCAGAAGTCCACTATGAAACTAAAAGTTTTCATTTTTCTGGTACAGACATCTGTTCAAACAGTTATTGATAGCTCATGAAACGGTTGTGGGGGCAAGTGTGTGCACACATGCGCTGGCACACACCAAAAGCCAAGGAATGGGCTCTGTCAATTTCCATGCAACTGCACTGTCAAGAACATAATTCAGCGAACATTCCATTTTGGTGGCAGTGACGGCTTAAGCCAGAGTTTTACAATAATTACCAAAAGCAGGCTGGGGATTTTTATTTGGATTAAACAGTACCTTGTCAGTAGTCTACTACTACCATGTTAAGTCAAGTATCTATAACTCATTTTACATATTCTATTGTTTAAAAACACGTAGGCTGAAATACTCATCTTTGTCTTCCTTAAGGGAAGACTGACTGACAGTTACCCATCAACATCAGGGCACTCCATCCACAGGGGTATGTGCACCTCCAACAGGAAGACACAGGGATATCAACGAAGTGACTGCCTATAATTAACCCATATGCCTATAATATATCACACATCAAAAAATACATAAAATGTGGACTTTAAAAAAGAAGTCCCTTATGCTTAAACTGACAACCAAAAAAACAAGAGAAAATATCATCTACTTACTCAACACATGCCTGGTATCTCTGCACACTGATAAAGTACAGTAGGACAGCAGCACATTAGTGAAGAGCTGGTTCTAGTAACTGACTATTGAGCTAATCCAGTTCTGAAATTCCAGCCCATTAAACACACAGAAGATGAGTTAAATAAACCAACTGCACCCATATATTTCTGTTCAGGGGTACCACACATTAGCAGCTCAACTGAGTTTGGATTTTAACACACTGTGGCACGCCCATTATGTTACCTGTAAAGTTAACTATATGTCATATGCCAGCTAGAGTCTTCAGCTGTCTTCAGTGGCCCTTTTTGTTTCCCAGAAGATATGCATATTCCCTTTTAAGGGAAGCATCATGGAAACCCTGCATTACAATAATATTAACCTATAGCAGACAAGAGCATTTGTCGGAATGCCACAGGAGATTACGGATCAAATTACAAAGGCCAGAAGTACTGCATAACACCATTCAGCTACAATGCCATCCTCTGAATTTTTCACTCTCTAGAATAGCAGCTTTAGAGCAAGAAAACAACTGGCTCAAAGATCATCTTTAAACAAATAGTTGTCAGGTGAGCAATGCAATTTTGACGCAGGCAGCCATTTGCTTATCTGTGTACATCCTTTATCTCTAGAGTCTTCTTCCTTTACTTGGAAGTGGTATTTGCCCTGAACACACCACAGGCATTCCTTCTTCATAATGAGTTCAGTATCTGCATTTATGCTCCCTTCAGTGGATGACTAATATTACAAGCACACTATTTTGATTGACACCTAATACCATAGCTGCCATTATCACTTACATCATGCTAAAACATGAAGTGTTACCCACATCTATTTGGAGAGTAAAAGAATACAGAATTGCTTTGACACATTGTCAAGCACTGTCAAGACTCACCCACCATAGCTATGTTTTCTGTTTCTTCATCTTACAAGGTCATTAACTAAGAAGTAGAGATGATTTTACCACATTATAGCTACACATTCCGTTTCATTTTGAATATTATACAATGATATGCTAGTACAACACAAAGTTCAAGAAATCCTCAAGTGACTTACCATTCAGAAGTATCAGTACACCAGTTTTTGTTTTGCATCCCATTTATAAGAACACATTGTTCATACCCCCAGAGGCTCAATACGTCTGTGGTCAACAGAATGGATACGCTGAACAGTGACTGGGAACAACAGCAATTTAAACCCTTATGCCTCTATCAGGAAAAAACAAATCTCTGTTTCAAGACATTAAGATTGAATTTCAAGACCCCAGTACATCTGACGTATTTTCCACAAATGCTAGGTTTCTATCTTCTATTTCCAAGTCAAAACATTTTTCAATCTTGTTTGAGCAGTCAGATGAAAAAAGGTACAGTGCATGTTCCAAATCCAAGTCATCTTTGTCAATGCGTGTCTTCTGCCTGTACAGTTTGCTTGACTGTCAGTTTGCTTAACAGTTGCTCTGCCTGGATTTACTACCAAATAGGCTTTGACAATGATTGCTATTTAATCCTGTGTAATACCCAGATGCAACTGTTCCCAGATTGGAGGACAGTTTAAAAACACAGTCTCCTTCCTGGCTACATATGAGCCTGGAGTCGCATGCTAGAAATATTGTAACTGCAAAACTCAGTAATAGAAAGGACCACTATTGTAAATAACAGCTATTAATCTTTTGTGTATTTATCTGTGGCAAGAAAAAATATTGTTATTATACATTTCCTTACTCCTTATCTAAAATTTCAGTTTAATAAACTGAACTTTCTAATGCTTTTACTTTAGGCAATGACACTCCAGTAAAGCTGAATAACAGAGTTCACCACCTGAGTATCTGGACTTAAGCCACCCACCACTAACAGCAAAACAGGCAATGTAATTCAAACTCAATGGTCAACCCACTCAACTTACACAAGCCTACTATTTCAGTTGTAGAATCTGAACACTAGCTGGATGTCCACCAACAATTCTCAGTTACTACTGCCACCTTTAGTGCTGTCAACTTCAAGGATCTGCCTTTTTTTTCTATTTGGATCAACTGTAAATTTAATCTTATGTTTTGTTTTTATGAATTATGTGATCTAGATTTGTTACTCAAAATACTTCAGTGTACACGAGAACTTGCTAGCAAGGAGATCCTGCGTAAGTACATAACTAAATCTAGAATTATTTCCTTAATCATTTCATCTCTGCTTATATTTACTTGAAATAGAATCCTTCAATTATCCCTGAACATCCTTATCCCAGTTTCTGAAATGCTTATCCTCCTGAAAAAGATACTGCCATGATCTAAAGTCAACATACACACGGCCTCAGCAAATGAAAACTGAAGTGATATATTTTACGTTAATCCTGATCTCTAAAACACAAGAAAGTCCTTTCCAAAGTAAAACTAAAAAAACCCTACCAACACCCCAGTATTCTGTCTAGCTACTACTCTAAGATATAAACTAATAACTGGCACAATTATCAACTGGCTGATAAATTCATCATTTCAACATAAGACATACCTAAGATTTAGATAACACTCTCCATCAACAATTTAATTAAGAACAAACCAAGTATTAGTAGGGTGAGTAACAACTCCTGCCTGCAGCACCAGATGATAAAACATAAGGTAAATTACAGTAAAGAACAAAATATTCTGTCTGACTTCATCTTAAAGATAATGTTTTATTCTTTCACCATTTCTAATCAAAAAGCCAACATACCTGAATAATATAACCTATGGATTTAAACTTCTTAATGCCATCTATGAGAATGAGGGATTACTGCACTCAGACAAAAGAAACTGGCTCATTTGGGTGGGTTGACAAAGACAAAACATGAAAAAAAATGTAAACATTTCAGTCATTTCCCAAGAGCAATACGTGCTAGCACAAGAAATCCAGGCCGTAACTGAAGCATTTCTGGGCAAACTGACTCAATGTCTCTACTCCTCTTCTCTACCCCAGGACAGTTCTTGAGAAATGCCACATCTTATCAGAATACAGCTTAAGCCCTATTCACAGGCTGTTGTCTTAATGCTTCAGGAGAAGCAGAATTCTGATTTGGCCTCTACATTACCTCAGTTACCCAGTTTACATCAGGGAAGAAAGAAATATGCTTATTTGCTTTAAATTAGGCCCTGCCACTTCAGTGCTTAAAGAACTCAAAGATATTTAAGATGATGACCTCAAATTAAGACAGTCCTTTCTCTCACACTGTTCTGTGGAATATTACTGCTATACTGTACAGCAGAAGTATTTCAGCAGACAAAGACTCCAGCCTCCTGTCAGCACTGGTCTTCCGCAGACTTGTTTAACAACTCATACAGCAAAATTAGGAACAAGCCAGATAATTCCTGCATACTTTTGCCAATACTTTGCAAACCCCGCCTTTGGTTTCCAGGACTTCCAAACAAAGCAGCGCGATTTCGTTAAAACAGTCAACAGCAGATTAGCTCATAAAAAAAAAAAAAATTGACATAACTAAGAAAAGCCTTTTTTAAGCAAATCAAGAAAGACAGACTCTCCTTCTACCATTTTCCTGTGCTCATCATGTAGCAGAATGCTTCCTGATGTACGTATCAGAAAGTGTGTCACTGGCAGTCAGATACACAAAGGGGAAAGCATTTGATCTGTGTCACAGTCGGCGTGTCAATCCACAGCACTAATACCTTTCCCAACTAACCTAGGACACAGTCTGTCCTAGCTGAGGGCCACCACAATTCCATGTCAGTCTATACAAAAAGAAAATTAATAAACCCCTCATTCTTCTTCAGGAAATGAGAGTACAAAGGAAACCAACAAGGAATCTCTTTCAGCAGTTTCCAGAAAACATGCCTCTAACATGACTCAGGCACTTGAAAGAGTGTTTTACCACGAAACACTGCTCCATACATCAGCAATTACTGCAGTAAGACTATGCCAACTATGTAAGCAATTCAACTCAGAACAGGGTGCCAGGGTTTACTGCTGAACATGAATGCAGCTCACTGTGACAGGCCAGCAAGTATCTGTGTAGTACTACAGCTGGCCTTGCCAACATCATGTGGGCAAACCTATCAAAGAAACTATTTTCCCTCAAAGAATTGGAAAAAAAAGACAGTCTAATACACACTACCTAACTCCAAGCTAAACACGGACCACATAGCAAACTCTTTCATTTGCAATGGCAGGCACATTTTGGCCAGGCCTGCACTATTCACTTCTCCCCAGCAACTGCCTGGCACAGCCTGGGTGCTCGCACCATGGGGACCGGGAGGAAGGAGCCCAGCTGTGTCTGCCTGTAACCCCGAGAGACCACCACCAGCCGCTCACTCACCCCTCAGCACACACAGACAAGCCTCCAAGGCGCAAACCCACATCCTGTTGCAACAGCCTGCATACCTTGTGAAAGCAACAGCACAACTGGTGAAGTTATAAACTGACCACTGTCCTCATTTTCTGTATCCTTTCATAGAGTCTCATCCCTGTGCTAGTTTTCTATTTTTTCTTGAAGCACCATTGCAATACTAAATCACCAAGTTAGAATTTACAGCTCCATTTTTCCCCAACAGAATTTCTAAATAATTTTTTTTTAGTTTACATGAGCATGTAAGAGAGACTTGGATTTGGGGATAACAGGTAAACTTTTCACTAGTCATAGAAACAATTCTCATTCTGCAAATCTTTTTTTAATATTAAATCTTATTTGAATTTAATTCTCAGTACATTCTTGCTTAAAAACATTAAATGTCAGTGAATATTCAGATTCTTTCTATACCCTTTAAGTGAACAGAAGCCTGCAACTTGAAACAAGTAATCCAAAATTTCTCAGGCAAACAGGGTACCCAGAACATTTAGGACCCTGAAAGCCAAAGCAGCTCCCATTGGCTCTGCATAACTTGGATGCTGGCTCCAAACACAGAATGGCTCAGATTGGAAGGAACCTTCAGAGGCTCACAGCTCAGTTTCCTGCTCAAAGAAGGATCAGCTCTGAGGTCAGACTATGTTGCTCAAGGTTTAATGCATTTGAGTCGTGGAAACCTCCCAGAGCCATATTCCACAGTCTCTCTGGATGACTTCTTCCAGAGCTCAATTACCTTTGCAGTGAAAACCTGCCATGTTTCAGCTCATGCCTGTTTCTTGTTCCTCCCACCACATGTATAAAGAAAGAGAGAACCGAGAAGTCATGTTCTAGGTATCAGAAAGTTAGGATTAGGTCCGCCTGAAGCTGCCTTATCTCCAGACTGAATTTTAGCCTCTCCTCATATGGTAACAGGTCCAACCCAACAATGTTGGTGGCTCACCAGCTGGACTCAGCACAATATTCCAGGTAGTGAATACCGTGTGATCGTCTCAATGGTCTCAGTCTACTAGCTAACTTCCTGTGGACACAGCCCAGGACACTGTTACCCTTCCTCACTGCTAGAGCACACTGCTGGCTCATCTTTAGCTGACTGTCCAACAGGACAGCCAGCAACTTCCATACAGAGCTGCTATCAACCACCCAGTCCCCACACTGTATCAATGCAGGGAGTTAACCCATTCCATTCCACTGTCCATGCTGGATTCCATGAGGTCAGCATGTAACCCAACCCTGTATAGGCCACTGTCCTCTGAGCTTGAAGATTTAGGCAGTTTTTCACTCAACAAGCAGTCTGTCTATGTAGATGAGAGTTTCCCAACTTGAACACAAGGTTGTTGCTGTGGGGAGACCATGCCAAGTGCCTTGCTGAGATCAAAATGGATCATACTCACTGCTCTCTGCCTTGTTCAATATTCAGTCATTTCATCACAGAGGTGGCTGGGTTGGTCACACGCTTGCCTTTCGTAAACTCATGACAGCTATTTCCAATCAACAACAGAACCTTCACATGGCCAACTGACTTCCAAATGGGCTTCATTCATGATTTTCCATATATCAAAGTGAAGTTGACCACCCTAAAGCTACCTGGATAATGCTTCTTGTTCTTCCTGAAGACAGATGGAGCATTTGCTATTCTCCAGCGACTGAAAAAATCCCGCAGTCTTCATGACCTCCCAAAGATAATGGCTATGCTAATGTTAAGCAGATCTCTAGGCGCTTTTGGATGCATCCCACTTGGTCCTATGGACTTTGAATAAGTCAAGACTTCAAGAGCTCCCTGACTTGAGCCTCTTCCACTATTGGCTGAGCCTCTCCTTCCTGAACCTTGTTTGTAGGTACAAAGACCTGGTAGATCTTCGTGGTGGAAAAGAAGGCATTGAGGAACTCAACCTGTGCACCAGTGGTAACTAAACAACCCACTCCACTCTGAAGCAGCCGTTTTTCCTTCTTCATTCTCCTTTTGTTAATGTTGCAGCAGCACTATTTGTGGCCCTCAACGTCCAGCTCTTATTTCAAGTCTAGCTGGACATTTGCTTTCCTTTGCATTGCTACTTAGAATTTTTTCTGCAGATAAACTGTTAACAAACTTTCTTGGGACATCCCTTAATTCACTGTTTCAAGAGCTTTCCCCTTGAACTGATTGCTCCTAAAGTCTATTTTATCTTTGGACCTGGCTAGGAAAGTACAACATGACCATTTCATTGTGCACAGACACATTCCTTGTTGCCATTCAGTTTTCACAACTTGTTCCAACAGTCCAAGTCTACAGACCAGCTTTCTACAGTTACCAGTGAGCACCTAGAAATACATCTCCTAAATGCATTTCTCGTTCTTATTTGCTCACCCAGAAACAAGCTTATCCTTAAAACAGAGAACAATTAGAGGAAACGGTGAATCATCTCAGAAAACCCCATGTATTTATCACACTATTAACCTTCCTGTTAAAAATCCAGGTGACTGCAGCGAGTTGTTAAATAGATGTAGATAGATTGGCAATATTGACAATAGATTGGCATAGTTAAATGCCAACAGTACCACAGGCCTATAATTTGATCTCTGAAAAAAAGTGACAGAGGAAACACTAGCATTGTAAATATACCAAGAAGATGTAAAAACTCTTATTGGCCATTAAATCATAACAATGTTTTCAACAATTAAATCTTGAGCTAACTAGTCATCTAGTTCAAAACTGTAAGGTTGTAGTAAAACATTATAAATTACTGTAGGATTATTTACTCCTGTCAATGGAAA
Organism: Cnemophilus loriae; assembly: GCA_013397755.1. Taxonomy (NCBI): domain Eukaryota; kingdom Metazoa; phylum Chordata; class Aves; order Passeriformes; family Corvidae; genus Cnemophilus; species Cnemophilus loriae. The sequence continues at coordinate 735,039 of VZTF01004374.1, read as the reverse complement.
CCCAACAGTTTAGTCACTTGCATCCACTTCCTTTTAGCAATCTTCTGCCAAAGGTTAACAGAGAGAATGGCGGCTCTCTGTAATTTCAAACATTCTATCCAAGAAAACTGGCCAACCCTGGAGATGCGCGTATGAAATGTTGTTTGTGCCCTTTTACATACTTAATCTTAACAAGCCAAAAATCCAACAGATACAGTCATAGCCTGTTAGGAGAATTGTAGTGAATTTTCAGACAAATAAGGCATTCTACTTGGGAGGCTGAGAAATACAATAAGCATAATGGATGGTTAGATGAAAAATGCTATGCTTGCAAACTACAGCCCACAATAAATCATCTTTCCAGGAACACATCTATCTTCCCTGACTGGAAGCAAAGTAAAACAGCTTCTAAAATGGATTTTGCCAAATAGGTGAAACTACTTTCTTCTTTAAATAGAGACAACTAAAGTCAGGTGCTAAACTCAGCATTTATTTTGGTTTTGACCACAGTGACTTCTACTACTCCTATATGTAAAACAGCAGTAGTAGCCCAAGATGGATCAGTTCTGATACTGCCATTCCTAAATAATCACATGGCATTAATCAGTGCAGGTATCACAGAAAACAATTTCACAAATGCTTCTGCTTATTATAGCACTTTCAGCTATTACGATTGTGATAATAGCTGGTTCAAGTGGTTTCAGATTCCTCTTGCCAACACAGGAGAGAAACTTCAGTCTTCCAAATACTCCAATTCAGTGTTGGGATAATCCTTTCTCATTGCTGGTGAGCAAATACCCAAACTAATTTATATCTGGTAGGTTTGATCATCACAGAGAACACGTTAACAGACTTTAGGTTGTAAAATCCTTCAAAACACCACCCATGAAAAATTACTTATCTCAATTTTCGGAAGTCAGTGAAGTGATACTATTACAGTGCTGAACATTACAAAAATGTAATGTTTCGCATTACGTTTTAATGTAATGTTTCCTTTCACTACTCAATTTTTGCACCCTCTCAAGAGATCATCTTAGTGTAAAACTTCTCAGTATAGTTTTTTAAAGGAAGCTTTTTCCATCACGTGGCAATCCCTACAATGCAGTAACTGTAGGCTCTGGCCCAAAGCAAAGGAAGGGAGCTCACTTCCCTTACTCCAGTGGCTCTGTTGCAGGGGCTTTTACACTGTAAACTGCCAGTTAAACAGAGACAGTCACTGGTATCTGCATTCTGCTTACCTGATTTGACAAACTGATCCATTTCAAGTCCTCAGAAGTGTAATGACAAGCCAACAGATGACATTATCCTCATCTATAATGTTCAGGTGATGGGGGACTAAGCAGTTTAGCTGCATTCCTTGAGAACTGACAGCTAACTACTGGGTCAGCCCTGCATAACAATTCTGCCTGCAACATATAGTACCTTTTTTTAATGACGAACTTTCAGGTTAGGTACCTCCAACTTCTGTATACTTGAAACCTTCTATTTCAGCAGAAAAGTTTCCACCATCTAGCTTTCCTCCTCGTCCACTTGCAACTAACCTCATTTCATTTCCTTTCCATTAAAATGACAATGATCCACATTAAGAAGGTCAGTCCACCAAGTCAGTCACAAACATTTATTTGATTTTTTTTTTTAAAAAATCAACTGCATCTGCAATTGAAATGCAACTCTCTCTGCAGAAGTTATATAACTGGAAATACAATTTGTGTCCAGCTAAAATATTTTCAAACATCAATATCAGACCAGACTTAAAAATGTGTTGATAATAACTCATTTTCTAAAACTAGTTCATCAACTGTAAGAATGCTATAAATGCTGACCTTGTTTCTCACATTAAATGTTCCTGACACCCTGAAGCTTAAGCTTTGGTTAATTGCATTTAGATATTATATGATTCTATAAATATACACTTTATTTAGCCATCACAAATATTTTAATTGAGCTAAAATAGCCATTTCATTTCTATCCCATTGAGGTGACATATATCTAACTTTGAAAATTAACATCAGCCACCAGAACAGGCTTTAAAGTAATGCTGTAGAATTGAAAAATGCCAAGTGACAATGGCAGCATTTTTTGAACACTGCAGTTGAATCTCTCAACGATTTCTCTGCCTTTAAAGCTTCTTGTGTTTAATGTTTGAACTATTTTCATTGTAAATTTCAGATCAAATTGCAGTAACATTGTCTCTGAATGTGTTTCAGGGAAATTAGCTAAGCTTTGTTTGTTTGTCTTAAACAGATAAGGAGATAAACTAACAGGAATGTCTTAAAGTTGGCTCCTTGTGGCAAGAGAAGAGATGAAGTATAATAACAATTTATGACTTCTCCTCTTCCCCCACCTGCACTCAAAAAAAACCCTCTTGGCAAAAGATATACTTTGTAACAGAGATGAAGTTAAACATAAATTTTTGTGTGAAACTCCTACTCAGAGAAAATTAATTTATGACTAGAGGTAAAAATTACATTAACAAACTTTAAAGCCTTGAAAAACGTAACACGCAGAACACTTAAAATGAACTTTGAGAGACTAATTTTGGAGCGTGAAATGCCAACCACAACATACGTGCAATCTAACATTCAGCTCTGCGTGCCTGATCGGTATGTATCACTAATGCTTAACAATTCTGTGTAGACTTAGAAATACGTAATTCTTCCCCAGTTTTTCAAAGAAAACGTCTCAAACATGCAAAATTCTCTGCAAACATACCTAGAAATTTTCCACGACACTTAACCAAATCTTTGGTTAAATTTAAAAACTTCTAAGATAAAATGACTTTGGTCTCCTCTACCTTACCAAATATTAGCTCACGTTCAAGAAGATGTAATATTCACAGAGTAAGGATCTGATTTTGTTTTGGGTTTTTGTTCATTTGTTTGGACTGGGGGGAAGGGGATGTAAGATTTAAGCAGAGAACCAGAATCTACAGTATTTTCCTATGTTTTTATGGCAGTAAAATACTGAACTTTCATGTACTCTTGGAATCATTTCCTAACCTTTACAAGGGATCCCTATTTTTCTAAGTAAAAATTCCTCTCTGAACTATCAACTTAAAGGACTTTTTAAGTCAACCAAAATGGGGTTGACTTGACAACTATGTAGACTCATTCCAAACTCACCCATTACACACAAAGTACAGCCTGTAACACAAATGCAGTTCTGGTGGTATCAGGTACATCAAGAGCCAAGAGGTCAGTTCAGCCTCTATGTCCAGCTCAGCTCTCAGCTGTGCCAGTTGCACCATTTTATTAAATTATGCATGTACTGTAAGCAAGCCTACAAAGAGCAAATCTTTTTAGACAGGCTAACAGCAATGCAATCAGACTGACATGAGCTGAAAGATATTTACATTTCTTTCTGACACGTTAGAGCACCCAACTCATGCCACTGCATCAATAGAAAAGGTTATCCAGTTAAAAAAGGACTTCACAGTTCTCCGAACTAATTGTCACTGGTTGGACTGATTGATTTTGTTTTTAATGCCCACTCATGAATTAATAAATTGGTTTTTGTTTAGCCCATACCCAGACTTTCTGTAATCCAAGACAGCTTAAAGGAAACACAGGTTTAAAAAAATATTTTAACTCCTGGAAGAGAGAGATCAACCCCATATCCCAGACTTCACGCATCAATCGAGAGGGTCAGACCTGATCAAAAGCAATCCACAAAGCTATTTCAACACGCCAAATTCTTACACAAAGATACATCTGAGTAAAACCAAACTCCATTTCAAAGGGTTCACATCAGAAAAAAGGACACTAGGAGAAACCAAACATCTACATTTGAGCTTCACCCAAATATATTCTACCCCCAATAGTTTCTATTTGAATTACTAGCAATTTTTTTTCCTTGGCTTACCAACCATTGTATTGCAACTGAAAAACTTCTGAAATTTCACTGAGGAAAGAAAATAATCATACTATACTAGACCTACAGGAATATTAATTTATAAGGGCTGGAAGATTTGTAAAACAAGTGCAGTAGTGAATCTGCATTTTTATTGACCTATAGCTAGAATGCACCTTTCGAGGCACTGCTGTAAGTCATCAAGATAATCATTAGATAACCTACATAAACTCCCAGCTGAATTAAATAGCCAACAATTCCTTTTCAGACAATGGATTTCACACAAAATTCTCTGATGCATACAAAAATGAAAAAGCTCCTGGTTATAAGGAGCCTACACACTGAAGCCTGTTTGAAACCTAAATTCATTAAGACTGAATTTATGGATTATGAACAGGTGAAAGGCACACTTATAAACTTACGATTTTGCACCTCTTGCCTGTATCTGTCATTCCTTCTTATACATTCTTACACTCAATTGATAAACAGCATTTGTTTACGAACTTCATTCTAAGCTATTCTATTTAAACCCCAATAAGAATTCTGATTACTAGTAACAGCGTATATAGAGCACAGAGGAAGAGGGTGCATACCTTTTCTGTTTGTGTGAGAGACCTTAGAGTCCAGAAACATAGCAGCAACATAGTCCAGAGAACTCGAGTATAAAACAGTAAAATTAAAAATAAGTAAATAAATATAAAACACCTAGACTTCTGCCAGGGAAGGAGTTGGATTTTGGATATTTATCTTCTCTTTGATCAAAAGTTTGTCTATAACACAAGCCAAAAAGCACAGGAAAGGACTTCATTTTTTCCAGAACTAGCCACCTATTTACTGGACAATGTTACTACTGACTACTCCAGAGAGTTCCAACATCTCGGTTACCTTCAGGTTACCTGAGCTTGACTCAACAGCAGCTTTGTCACACATGCACCTATCAGCCAGCAAGACCAGCAGCAAGCTTAAGGTTAATTTTGCAAACACAAACCCACCGGACACAGTGAAGCCCAATGAGAGACTTCAACCTTTTCCTCCTGTTATGGTTTTATATGTCTTTCATACTTGAATGCAGTCTGAACTGTTAGCATCTTCTATGGCCTTAGCTCATACAGCAACTGTATAATAGCAGCAGCTGCTGTTTAGTTCATCCTATTTCAGCTTAAAATATTTCTATTTAGACTTAAAAGATCATAAGAATTTTTTATTGTTCCTCTCATGATACAGTCAGTCAAGGGTTTGCCCAACTAAGCTACCTAGATATACAGAGATTTAATCTGCTCAAGCTAGGCTGAAATACTACAAATAAAACAAGGCCTTCCCTACCAAACTGTAGATAGGCACTGAAGTGATCAAGGAAGTACCTAAACAGTTAAGATCTGGTTTCCTTGGAAGCCTTCCTTACTAGGTCCACAAAAGCTTTAAAAGTTTTATTAGTAATTACACACTTGGCATGGAAATTGGTATGTTAGACCCTGACTTCCTACATAAGCACATGGCAGCAGGTTTTGGATAAAGAGATAGGGCAAAAGGGAAGAGAGATGAATCAGAGAGAGGGAGGGAAAGAGAAAGGAAGGAAGGAAGATAGAGACAAAAAGGGATCACCAGTCCTGGCTTCAGTGTTAATCTAGCTGGGATGTCTAGGGTCCTGAGGAGCACATGTACACAGGCTTCACTCTTTTTATAGTTAAGTCTTCCCCACCCTGGAGATAAGTTTCTTGCTTGCTATGCAAATTAGTTATCATCACAGTACATTCTCCTAGATCTTTCTGGAAATGGGTTGAAGGGCTTTGGACATGGTCTTGGGTAGTCTTTATCCCTCCTTACAGTCCATGCCCACTCCTCAACCTCATTCCTGTGCCTGTACTGTACTGTGTTGTGCTTATCTCCTGAAGCTAGAACAAGGAAGTGTGTCCTGGAAACGTGCTGCCCTACCTCCATATGGCTCCCTTCTCCAGCCACATCCTGCCCTTTCTCAACAATCCTTGGTTGGCTCCACAGCTATCTGGCTATCGATGGATATTTGTACTAATACACATTAGATACTTATCCTTCCAGGCTTCTACAACTGCCTAGAAGAGACACATTTCTACTTTTTGTCTCTGAAGAGACAGATTTCTACTACTGCCAGACAATGTAAAGCACTCACATCATTGGTTCCTGTGGCTTTCACCAAGTTCTCACTGCGCTCCTAGATCATTTAATGTGTTGAAGAAAGCTGAGTTACTCTTAACAGAATCAGAGTTCCCTTCCAGTAACAGGCTCAAACCTAATGTTGACATAAGCTTTCAAACACAACCAGAATTATGGAGAATTTTATTTAGGCGGCTGATACACATACGCAACCTGATAAAGAACACGTGAAATTGCCAACCCAGCATATCTTGGTGCAGAAGCTAAATACCACAATCCGCACACTGGTTCAACTTTTCTTCTTGCCTCCCTATCCATGCATTTTGTGTACGTGGAGTTAATCTTTACATACAGACTACCATCCTTCCAGTTTTCCACACCTCTGCGTAAGAGTTCAAGAAGTTCAAAGCCAAAATGTCAACAATACCATGAAGACTAATCTCATTTTGAGGAACTTAAAGAGGCCATGAACTGGAGGTATAACAAATGGGTAGGGGAAACAAGAAATACTCCTTAGCCCCTTCTCATCTCTTCCCACACCCCAGTTTTCATTGCCTTGAGTAATACATATCTAATTATCAGCAGGAATCATCATCTGTCTAACCAGTGTGATTATTACAAATAGCTATTAACAATTTTTCTTTCCTATATAGCCTAAGAACTTACTCATTTAAAGTGATGTTTAAACTGGTTTTAACATAGAATTAAATGAGGAAGACATGAAAATATCTTATCAGAGGGAATAAGGCTGTCCCAGCTCTCCTTTTTATTAATAACAACTAGGGTACAGTTCTGGGTCATGAAGTACAGCACCAAAGTCTTCTACCTTTCTAACTCTGAATTGAAAATAAAGCTTCACAGCCAAAAGAACTGTCCATGAACTATACACTGGACAGGTCACAAAGTCAAAACCGTGTATTTCTCTCCCACGGCATTCGACAACATGGGAGCTACAAACTGCTGCAGCCCAGAGCTCAGGAAAATGAAGAAGGCCAGTACTTAGACAGGATGCACATCCAAAACTGCCCATAGTGGTAGTTATGCTGGTAGCAGCTGGCAGTGGTAGTATTAGTTATGTTTCTGCTTTAATATGAAACACGAAAAAAAAAACTGTTTTCCACTTCCACTTCAGCCTGGCAGAAATACAAAATTTGAGCTGAATTTCACAATTTAACTTAACTGACATCACTTTACTTTTTGTTTTGTGCACTGGCTTGAGTAGCTTCCAGCACTGCTAAGGAGTCCAATCTTCTTGTGTGCAGGTAGATCCTGTCACACCTTCCTAAGAACAGCTTTCATATCAGTTTTCATCTGAAACTCTTTTGTCTGCTTAGACTGTATTTACAGGTGGGATTTCACAAGTAAAAGAGAAATTTTTTTCTTAGTTTTCCATACTTTTTCAATAACAACTTAATTTCAAAAAACTCTGAAATCTCTTAGGAAAAAAAAAAAAACCTCCTAGAAAAGAAACTTGGTTTTCTTCTTTAACTATGCTAAATACATTGGTAGATAGAGCTTCATCCTCAGACAACACCCAATTTATTGGAGATACACTGTATAGGGAAAAATTTTCTCTGCTATTACCTGCCCCTGTAGACATATTTTCTAACTGATAATATTACTCCGATCTTCCTCTTCGCAGAATGTTGGCAGAATTTCAGAAGTGAGTCAGTCTCTTAAAATACATCTTGCATCACTGTAGGGATACCGTTCAACAGTCCACTTAAAATTTACATGGAACATTCTTTCTAAAATCTATTTCCAGAAAGTTAATGCCCTTTGAGAGCAAAGCAAGTAGAAGTGTCACAGCTACTGGCTCTCAAGGAGCTCCTAAGCACCAGCTAAAGAGGTGCAACAATCCAGTCATCAACAGGCAATTAAGCAAGCCATTTTGAACACCACGAGTGACCTTCTGGAAACAGTTTTTTGCAAGATGCCTCTTCACTGGGTACCTGACCAGCCATATTTCTGCCAATTGTATGTTGCATATTACTTCCACTCGACCTGATGATACTGAGTTGTCAGATGCCCTAATGTTACTTCCCATATCTCAGTCTTGTCCTCTCATGTTACTTTCACCATATTCAGCCCACTGACAAACCCATGTGTTTTGACATTTGCTTCATCCCTTTAAGTATCTCCACTCACGAGTTACTGAAAAAAGCAAGAATATGCTAACAGAAAGAGTGCAAAACCCCTAATGTCCTACCAGTGCTAAAGGAACATAATGGGAACATACTTTGGACACCAATGGTGAAGAAATAAATTAAAGCCAGTTGTCACTGTTAAAGTTATTGGAGACATACGTTATCAAGGAATCTTATCTATATGCATCATTTGATAGAGTAATGGATTGCATGTTTAACTGAACTCATTCAGAAGGACCTCACCCTAACAAGCATGGCTTACAAGGACTTTTACAGCAAGAAGAAATCAGATACCTTCTGTCTGCCCCACTCTACGGTGCTCCAATCCCACAGTCTCTACTTCCCTCAGTGATCAGACAAGCTAAGCTTTCCATATTATTAAACAATTCCGTTTTCACTACACAAGCAGAACAAAAGCACCTAAACGAAGCCAATGTTCTATCTTCCGCTCTTCTATCTACAGAGGAGCTAAGAGCATCTGTGGACATTTTGCAGCAGTCAATCACGACTGAATCAGAAATACCTTCTGCATGCCACAGATAGTTTTATTCATAGGCTGCAGCAATGCTTCCAGAGGGCATCTCAACCTATTGTCAAGTCACAGTAAAGTCACCAACATAATACGGCATTTTCAGATGTCCAGCCTCCTCCACCTAAAATGAGACTCAACTGAAATATATGGGTATTTTAGAAGCCTGTGCAAGCTAAAACCCTTGACTACTCACACAGCCCTCTAGACCTGGAAGTCAAGCTTTCACATAAGCCGCATCATGAGACTTTTCCTGTGCTTAAACTGAGTGAAGATGCAGACTGTGGCTGGTGGATCCCTAAGCTGATCCAAAGGGCCCATGTTCCCAGCTGCTCATTCCTGCCCCTACACTGCTCCCACTGTTGTGCCAACAGAAGTATTTGTGCAGCTGCATGATGAAAAGCAGCAGGGAACTGATCCAGCCAAAGAGTAATCTGCTGAAAAGATGGGGGTATGGGGGGAAGGTCTTATACTGACTCAGTTTTGTTCAAATCCTGCACGCATAGGAACCAGCATGAGTGGCCAAGAAGCTGAAACTGGCACAGCTTCTGAATTGCAAACTGAATTACAGCCTAAGGTGAAGATCCTTTTTATCCTCTTTCTCAGCAGGCTCTTTCTGCTGAGTGCCAAATCAGCTTTAAGACTTCTTGCCACCCTAAATTAGGAGAGCTGGTTTAGTTGCAGCCACACTGTTGTCTCCTATGCTAACCAAATCCTTCCAACAGCTTTCCTGTCAGCGTCACAAAAGAAGGCTTTTGGAATGCTTTTCCCTGCAGGTGACTTCAGCTAGGATGCTTAACAATAATCCAAAAACAATGCTTAAAATTCACTTACAGCTCTCTTTGGCAAATGACTGTAAGTATTCAACTTATGATATTTATAGCTTAATTTTTGGAACTATGTATTGCTGGTAGAAAGATATAATTACTAGTCAGCAGAAATCTTTATAATTTTTATTTAAGCCATTTATTTCTCAAGTAGCAATGAAAAATTGCAAAGATTCTTTTTATTCCTGCAAGCATGAAAAAAGTGCTACAAAAGATAAGAGCAGATGACCAGAGGCTAGGGAAACTGATCACAGAAACACTATCTACACGCAGCCCCCCGCCAAAAGCAGAGCAGCATACAACTTTAGGACACCACAGTTAATACCAGGAAGTATTGGGAAGATTGGAGAATAAGTTTTCAACAGGTTGTAAGAAACTTAAAACAACAAAGTGTAAAGAACAATCTTTTAAGATTCTATGGAAAGAGCAGAAAAAGCATAAAATCTAGGGCCACATGCTTTCCCTGTCTCTTTACAGAATTACACCAAGCCTGCACATCACAAGGCCATACCCTATGCAGTCCCTCAGTGCCTCAGAGCACTCACATCAGCTTGCCATTACCATATCCTTACAGCCCTTTTACCTACACGTGTATCCCCTGTGCCACAGTGGGACACCCAGCGCTGAATGCTTTGTCATGCTGAGAGGAAAGGCACAGCAGAAGCTGTCCCCCTCAAGGATGGAAAGAGAGCCAGGAGTAAGTGATGGGAGAAGAATGCAGCACTGGATGATGGTTCACCTCCGTGCCCAGTGCACCCCTCTCCCATTGCTGCATTCCTGTGCAGCACCAGGAAGACAAACAGCAGCAGTCAGCGCAAGAGCTGTAGGTCCATTCAGGCTCCATCCAGGCAAGAGAAGAAAGTGCTACAGAAGCAGTGGATGTGTGGGGCAGGGCAGGTGAAGTACATGAGGAGAAGCACAAGAGGTCAATCATGAAGGGGGTACAGAGAAACTGAAGGTGTTGGGGTGAGAGCAGATGGTAAATGCAGTGTCAAGAAGAGAACTCTTGCTGCTCAGCAGTATCTTGTGTGATGCCAGAAAGAGCTAGGCTGTAATGTGGTGACTGTTTTACGTATTTCTGATTGTGGTTTGTTTCTGCCACATTTTTTAGCTAGCCTTGGGCTCACAAACTAGTATTTTCAGTACTTGACAGGTACTATCATATTTCTCCAGTTTGCCTGTATTTACAAGTTACTGTGCAAGATAATACTTGACCTGAGACTTGTATTCTTCTGCTTCACGTGTAAAATTTCTTATTTCAGAAGTGCCGAGTAGAAACATTTCAGAATATCTTCTTATTCACATTGAAACTAAAATTTCTTACATACCTTATAATAAGTCTGTGAGAAGACCTCCCTGCTGGAGGAAAGGACATATCTTGGTGCAACAGGAAAAAATACTTTAAAGAGCAATAATCTGAGTTGCATACCAGGCTTGTTCTACTAATAAAACATACTACTTCTTTCTTCAGACTAAAATAATCTTAATGTAGAAAAAGCTGTCAACTTCTTAGAATCAACCGATTCTAAACATACTCTTTGTATAACATATTCAGATTTCCCTTCCATTACAATCAATTATAGTTCTGGTCTTAATTCAATTCACAAATTTCCATTTCAGTTGTGTATTCTAGGAACATAATGTAAAGCCAGAAATTTGAGTGACAATGGTTGTTTGTTTGGGGTTTCATTTATGAGAAATATAAAACTTATCTTGTGCTTATTTCTGCAGCTGTTTCGTCATCCTACAAAGAATGAGACAGCCCTATATTACAATTCAACAACTCTCATTTTGTCCTTGCAAGTGTATCTATTTAAACAAAATTCTTCTTTGTAAGAACTTCAGTGTCCTGCCCTGTACAATGAAAAAAAAAAAAAACAAACCAAAAAATAAAAAACACCTACTTCGTCACAGTAAAAATCATGATCCCAATTCAATGATAACACCAAGAACAGAAAGTTTAAAACAAATCCAAACTGCAGCGGATAAGGAGGAAGCCCTCCTACAAACATCTTCAGCCAAAACCCTGCAAGTTCCCCTATAAGAATAGCAATATGAACAGTAATGCATTGAAATGACAAGCTGAGGCAACTCATTCAAGGAAGCGTGCCTTGAGGAGCCTTTTCTAAGGGAACTCAGCAAATAAACCAAGCAAATCACTCCGTTGTATGCTCCAAATAGCTAAAAGGGTGATATAAAGTTACCTTATCCTAGCAATGAAGAACTGATACATGGCTAACTACTTCTTACAGTTGTCTGTAATCCCAGTCATTTAAGAAGGGAAGGCTTCTCAAAGCCCTGAAGTATAAAAAGTTCTCTCAATCACACTGCCAAATCCTTAGTTCCACTTGAACAAGGAAGGCTGCTAGTCAATCTAAAGCACCTCCAATTAGCCAAACCATCTACATAAGGAAGACAACACACCTGCTTTCTACACACCTGTAAAATTAAAAGATGAAACCCTTTATCCTTCTCCAAGGATCTGCTACCCTTTTACAAGAATAAATGCTAAAAATTTAAACCATTTTACCCATTTGCTAACAGTTTTTCTGCTCTGTTACAGTTTCAATTGCAAGATTAGAAAAGCTGACTTACTAATTGTCACAGACCCACTGAAAACTACTTCCCACACACTGGTACTGCAGTAGTTTCTAAACCGATAACAGTCCAGCCACATTTTTACTTCAAATACTCCCCTTTAGCTACTAAAGTGCTAGGTTAGTTTCCAGGTTTAAGGCTACAATGGATTAGGAGGCAGGAGATGCTATCTGCAGCCAGAACACCAACAGCTGTGCCTGGACTGTGCCTACTGCTGACAAAAGGATCTTAGGACGACCATAGGAGATCATAGGAAAACTCTCATAGCTAAGAAATGCTTGGCTTCCCCCCACCCCCAACACCAAAGTTACATTTCCATTGTCTAACAAAATTCAGTTAACCTGTTGCTGCTGAATACTGCCTTCTCTTTGGATTTTAGAAAACACTTCACTCAGTTCTAACATGCTGCTTGCCAGTAACTCAGACCTGATATACCTCTATGTACTTTCATCTAACACAAAATCCAGAGTTCAATGTGACAACACTTCCATGACAAGCCATATGCCTCAACTCTACTCAGCCACTTACATTTTGTATTTTTTCCCAGTAACTTCTGATTTGCACTGAATCTTCACATTACAAACCACAGTAATTTTAAGATATAAGACTATGATTTAAATTCCCTTCCATAGACTAAGTCACTATTTTCTGGTTTTTGCCTCCCAAACTACATGCAATTTCTACCTACAAATGCTTCCCAGCTTGTCACTTGGTCAGAGTTCTCTTCAACACCCTTCTAGAAGACCTTCACAGATTTTGATAACAGCAAACAATCTTGAAGACAAAGGAAGATAGCTGCCTTACTTATTCGCGCACTAAACAGTTTTCGTGCCAACCAGTAGTTTCTAAATAATAGCAATTTACATCACTGTATATGAGTTACTGGGGATTGCAGGTCAACTGTGTCACAGGTAAGAGAACCAGCTCTGAACCAGCATGATCAAGCCCTGCTGCAGAATGGATGAAATAAACACACAATCACAGAGACAGTACTCAGTTATTTCAAGGGTCAGCCTAGATCCAGAAATATCAGCCTTTTTAAGTTACGAAATGACTATCTCACGACAGCTTACAGTCCACAGCAGATTTCATTCAAAACTGGTGAAAACATTCACAGCTTTGCTGTGAACCCTGTGGTCTCAGACCAAGTACCTTGTGCGAAGTCACCTCCTGCACAGAAACAAACCACGCTAATTAGTACAGGCTCAACCTCAACTCTGTTGAGATCTCAGTCAGTTTCAAAGGGCCAGAGTACCCCCTAAGTCTGTGGTTGCTGAGAAATTTTATAAACAAAAACAAATAAAATTCTGCTAGATGTAAAATAGCCTCTGTGTTGTGTAAGCACCATACTACTCTCACCCAGATCTTGTTTTTATATATTTTATAAGGGTTACTTCATCCTCTGCCAAGCCCTTCTAGAGGGTTACTCTGGGATATACTTTCGTGTCGTGACCAGACTACTTCAATGGGAAGATGTGGGTGAAAAAAAAAATCAAAGTTAGCGTATAGTGAATACTATTAATCAAAACTGGCTACCTAAGACCATTTGATTATACACGCATTTGACTATGTGACATAGTAAAGCAATGAGTCGGCCATGTATTTCACAATACAATCCACACATTTCTCCTCCCTTCCTATGAAGCCACTAGCTATGACCATAGCACTCAGCACCTTCAACTCCAGTGCGTCATCTATCAGACAGAACCCGGGTGTACCATCACTACTCCAGTAGCTTGGGTCATAATGCAATTTGCACATGCTTAACAACATGCCACAAGATAAGAAGCCTCCCAGTCATACAAAAATCCCCTTGGAAAGCATTCATAAGTGCCTTGATAATACTACTGACTGCTCTTGAGTGAGATTACCACCAACACCAGCAACTTGTATTATTTCACAAGCAGATTTGAACTATGAGCAAGTTTACTACTAGAGAGAGCTCTAGCAGCTCCAAGCAATAATCTTCAATCCTCTGTTGACACAATCAAAAGCAACAGAATTCAGAGGTATGCAGAAGACTGTCTCATGGCAAGGGATGTGGGATCTGTAATTTTTAAACCAAAATGCTAGCTAGCTTTTGGCTACAAATAAAAATATAGCTCCTTACCAACAATCTCCTGCCTTTTTTTCTGGTTCTAAAAAGCTAGCTACTTCCTTTCCACTGCTTATCTTAACACCTAGATGCTGACAGTCGAATTATATTCGTATCTCCAATGACAACTTGGATCATTTGTACCCTCACCTCAAAAGCCTTGTGTCTCTGCTGCTTCTGCGGCACCAGTGGGTATCCTCAGTAACAATTCCAAAAGCCACTACCATGTCCAGCTTGAATGAGTTAATGTTTTATTTAAGAGACTAAACACTCTATGCTATTAATATTCAAAATGGTTCCAAAAAGCATCTTTAGCAAAACTCACTCCCCCTATATGAAGTAACCTCATGCATTTTGTATCAAGCATTATGAATTTCTGTGTAAGGTCAGGAAGAAAGCATAGAGCTTAAATTAAGTTACACCCACCAAGCTAAATTATGGCCCTTCCTTTTTGGTTGAGCAAATTGTTTAAAAAAAAATCGTTCTAACATCCTCTTGTCAGGTCTACACTTTCATTACTCCATGTGCCAAACAGACAATCCGTGCTTAAATTTCCCTCCCTTATTTTATATTTAACCAAGAGACAAGGAAGAGCTTATTAAACAATAAGAACTCATCATTAATTTAAGTCAGTTAAAATTTTAATCAAATTATCAGAAACACTTAAAAGCCTGCAAAGTTCCATTTCTTCTTAAACTCCTGAGAATGTGGAGCTGTCTCTCCACTGTTCCAGTCAAAACACCTCTCCTTCTCCACAGCATTGGTCATGCCTGCACACAGGTATCTCTTAACAGTAATATTAACATGAAGCTCTTCCACAAGTGTCTGAGCAACCACCAGGTCACCTGTGTATATTACTCTGCACAATCTGTACTCCGTAGAATCTCAAAATGAGATTTTAAATCCTAAGGAAATAAGATAGGTGATTGGAACTGAGTCAACCTCATGAATATTTTCATATTCAATCTGCCACAAAACTGCACACTTAAGCTACAAGTTAAAAATCAAGGCAATATAAGGCAGTACACCTTATACCCATGAGTGGCAAGAAATGCGTTCACCTGTATATCTAAATTTCTCTTGCAGAATTTAACCCTCTTCCTCTCCCATTTTTCCCTTACCCATGTCCTTGCTAGCTCAACAACATCTGACCTATAACTTTCTGAACCACTGAGCAGCTTCTGTGCTTCCTAGAAATTACTGGACTTTCAAGTGAAAAAAAAATCCCCACCAAGCATGGATCCCATGCTCGTACTAGCACAAGACAAAGAACAGCACTTTGGCAAGGAATGCCTGGACGTAGATCTGTACTTTCCCCAGGTGATATCGGATGGAAAAGAGCTTGCATGCTTGGAAACAGCGTATCATTGGGGACCTACTGCTTCAACATTTAGTTTTATCTGAGCCACAGAGTCACTCTGGAGAAATAAGAGCTACCAAAATATCCCTGTAAGCACTAGTAACTGTTCTCTTTGAAGCACCTCATTACCTACTTTCTATAGCCCATAAAATAGCAGGTGACTGAGTCAGCTCAGCTTGAGCAGCCTGGCAACTCTGACATTTCCAGTACTTTCATTTCATAGCTAATACTGTGATCACAGGCCATGACTGAGCAATGCAAAGATATTATTAACAAGCTGCAGTAACACAGTTTTTATTTTTTTTAGTATATAGTTATTTTTCTCTGGCTATGAACCACCAAGGACTGCTACAAATTCCTACTTATTTCCTTACCCTTCCAACAGCTAACCAAAAGGCTGCCAATGTTTGACAAGCCAATGACAGGCATTCCTCACTCTAGTACCATGAAGTCCAAATGCTTCAGTTTGAGAAAGGTTTTAACTAGTCATCAAAATACCCTCGTTTTACCTATAATATCTCATGCATTAATTCCTAACAAAAATCCTTCTAATGTGTTTCTTTTTCTTTGCTCGAAGACTGACCAAAAGCTCTCACACGCAAGTTTGACTCTTCTTCCCTCATGTCATCTGGAGCTGTTCAAACTGACATTTAACATACTAAAATTCTTCCTTAAATAGTAATCAACACCTTTGCTTTCAGTTAAGTGTTACTTCAATATCGTGGCTGCACTGATCTCAATTCACGTTTGTGAATCTGTATCAACTAAAAAAAAAAACCAAAAAACAAACAAACAAAAAGCAACACAAAAACAAGACAACACCCCAAAAAAGAACAAGAAATGTCACTTCAGAATCTTACATTATATTCATCTCCCCTAAAAGTATGGATTAGATTCTACAAAACTCCTGCACACCTGTTATTTTTTTTCAGAGCTGTTAGATTCAAGCACTTGCAAACACGTTTTAAAACTTTACCCAGCAGAATGTCAGTACTGCGAACATTTAAGTCTGCCAATGAAAAATACAGGTAAGACATTAAAAATCTGCAGAATTTTCAGTGAGGTAAAGAAGCCCTCACTCTGTGCTTTAAATGAATTACTTTCTTTCAGTAAGTATTTTGATTCCCAACTAGAATTTTTAAGCTTTAACTATGTCATTTAGAGTAGAACATCACAAACAGGTATTCCTGGTGCAGTAATTAACCTTCAAGTTTCAAAAGCACTTACTGTTTTAAGAGAAAAGCATACTGCAGTATCTTCTAAGTGTATCCTGGTTTTCACCCCAACTTTCAAGTGCTCCAAAAGAACAACAAACTCTCTAACAACACTGAACAGTAATTTTTACCTGCTAACTACTTGTCAGTCAAATCAGCGGTTAAGCACCAGTTGCTGGGGTTTAATGCTTTTCCCATTACATATGAAATCACCGAAGATTAATTAACCCTGCAATGCAAAACATCTAGGTAGGTGTTTTAAAGTAATTTTCATTTCTTCATGCAGTCTGTCTTAAAATTGAGTATTTGGAAAAGTAATTGAAACTCACATTTATATTCAATTTACTGAAGTTCTTAGTTATGGACAGTTTGCTTCTATTTATGTTCAGTATATGTAAGCTTCTTAGTAGAACACATATTTTAGCTAAGCCAACAAGAGGAAATAATTAGAAAGTAAATTTCTTTTTTCGACTGGGACGCAATTTCTCTCATCTGCTTCAAAGTAATTTCTGTTTTGGATCTTCGTGTTTAGAACAATAATTTTATTGTTGTAAATAAAGATTAAATTATCTTAAAAGTAACAGAAGCTATTTGTCATATTTAAAACATTGAAGTTATCAAATGCTTTAAAAACTTCACTGCAAAACACTTTTTTTTTTTAGTTTGAGTTTTTAGTAAGAGCAGTATTTGTTCCAACTACAACAGCTTTAAGAAACTAACATTTTTGCTACAAATCCAAACCCTAGGGCAAACTTGGGGGATTAAGTCACTTCCATTAAATGAGATCTTATCCACTCAGCAGTGTTATTTGTGTGTTGGCTACAGCAGTGCTATTGCCAGACAGACTGCACTAAGCCACTGTGCAATTAATACAATCAACTGTTACATCCACTGCTAACATCCTAGGCAGTAAGATCAAGGACAAATACTAAGGATGTCCTAATTTTTTCACATCTGGGAACATGAAAAAGGGCAAGTTCGTAATTCCAAGACACACAACACAGCTGCTTTTTTTTTTTTTTTTTTTCAAATGTGACAATGCTATCGTAAACTTGTGTCAGAAGATGTAAACTAATATAAACACGATTAAAAAAAATACTAGTGCCTGGCTTTATTTAATATGATTAAAGCAAAATTAAAAACCACAGAGCGAATTCAGGGGTCTCACCCTGTAACATGGAACACCTAGTAACAGATCATAAAAAAACCACTACTTCTTGATTCAGAGAATGTTTAGGCCATTACATGTTAGTAAAAATAAAGATACATTCTTATCTAATCATAATTTTTACAAGCTTTTGGTATAACCATGGAATTTTCAAGCTAAAAAGCCTGTCAGCTAAGCAGGACAAATCCACCTCCACAGTTCTGTGTCTTCACGCTAGTGGGTTTTGCTCCTCTCTCCTTTGGGGATCTACATTTTCAATATGCATTTGTTCCTTTCGGATCTCAATTTTAAGGCTGACTACATTTAAAAACTGAGCATTTAGTTCACTTCACTAAACCATCCAACCTCTGGACTTGTTCTGAGACCTCTGCTATGCTCCCATTCTCCCTTGCCTGAGCAATTCGAAAGTGATGGTCTTTCCTCCCAGCCATGGAGCAGTGTCCATCATGATACATGGCAGACCCACATTTAAGACACTCCTCAGTAACAGACAGTGCTTTAAAAACAGTATAGACATTATTGTAATTAAATAGCATTCAAATTGGTCTATATACACTGCACTTGATCAGTAACAGCCTTTTAGTCACTTGACTTCTTTTCACCAATTAGAACTAGGAAATATATCATTACAACACTGCCTATTGCCTCTGGAGAACACTCAAGCATGTCAACAAATGACTAACTTCATTTGGTATTTAAAATTTAATATTTAATTTAAATAAAGCTGCTTACATTTTCACAAAGTGCAGTTAGGGGCAACTAAGAAGTTAAACTAACAGCTAAAGCCTGACTGAGAGGATGTCAGCATGCTATGAAGATAAAGACTTAATCATAACAGAAGTTGCTGATACTGAAATAACATCCAAAATAACAGTTTATGTTGAACTACACATATACCAAGTTTTTACTCAACCTTATGCCTGAGTTGTGTTCAACACTCTTCTTCTGAGAAGGGACATACTTGTTTCTGTTTTGTTGTAATAATATATTTTTTTTTTTAAAAATCACACATACACACACCCACCACCCTCCCCCAATACTGGAAACTGGGAGCTGGGGGTAGTGTGTAGCTCCTCCAAACAAATCAACCTTTATGTATAACTGTGACTTGTATGAGCAATTGCTGTACTGCTTAAATTGCTGTACTGCTTAAAAAAGCACCTTCACTCCTGAAGATCTGCAAACAACTCACTTTAAA
Organism: Cnemophilus loriae; assembly: GCA_013397755.1. Lineage (NCBI taxonomy): Eukaryota > Metazoa > Chordata > Aves > Passeriformes > Corvidae > Cnemophilus > Cnemophilus loriae. Next base: position 715,945 of record VZTF01004374.1, on the reverse strand, counting down.
GGCACTTCAACAGAATGCTTGGTACCATTTATTCTAACTGGACATTTCCTGCACTATTTTGAGTTATTTGGCATATCTAATTAGCTAAACCCCTTCTTATAAAAACTTCAGCAAAGGGGATTTGAAATAAAATAACACTGTGTTTACTCTTGCTAAATCAAACTCAGCTACAGATATTATCGCAAGCTTGAAGTAAATATTTAAGAAAAACACCCACAACCAATTAATAAATATAAAAGACCCCTTTGTAACTGTGCTAGTTAATGACACCTAATCTACTTTTAATTCAGGATTTAAGTGCTTTTTAATTAAAGTGAAAAATCTTCTGTTTGGGTAGATACACATTTCAGCAGGGGCATATAGAAGTTTTTCTAGGATTGATTACTAGGAGGAACATGGAAGTCCAACTGGTATCAGCACCAAATACTTTTTAAGAAAAGCAGCCTCAAGGGAATTAAGCCACAAGCTTGGTAGGTGCTAATCTAAATCTATGTCTTGACAACTCGCATTTACAGAACCAGTAGCTTTCCTAACTTGCACAGAAGCAAAGAGATGGAATTTCCCTTCATGTAGTTAAGTGCATTCACACTCAAGCTTAATCCAAAAATATTCTTCTGCAAACAGACCAGTAGCTTTGGTATTAAGCTTATTTTATGAGCACCACAGTATGATTAAGGATAATCATGGAATTTTTTTAAAAGTTCTTTGTGAACAAGTATTTAGAAATAGAAATAGCTAGTTATTTGCATCTTCCTCATAAAGCATAAGTCACGTCATCCTACACCCAGGATAAAAGTATGAACCTAGGTAGCAGTTTCATGCACGCATTCCAAATTATTTTACAATGTTACAATCCTGGAATTCCATATAACCTGTACACCTTGTTTACTGTGAAAAAGACCACTCCTCCCTCTCAATTTAAATCCGAATTACTACTAGTTTACAAGTGTACTTTCCTTATTGGCTTTGTAGTGTACAGTTAAAGACACAGCATTTTCTAAAGCTAGTGACATATTTGACTAAAAAAAGAGACAGAAAACTTTGCTTTGAATTAAAGTATCTGCAGCTAATCAAGCACTGTCATTCTATCACCAAATGCAGGTGGTATAGATAAAAAGCCTTGGATTTGGATGAGAACTTTTAAGAGATTTCTTGGCTTCTCTTCTACATAAGAATAATAGTCTAAAGATTATTAGAACTCAATTCATTGGTATTTTAAGTCGTCATTAGGCTGCACGAATAACTTTGCAGGACTAAACTGAATATAGGCTGCACTGCCTAGCGGCTATAGTAGTAATTCGAGAAGTCTAGAAGACTATAGGTGCCTTTGCTTCTCTCTTATAACTTGTATCTTAAGGGCATTTAGAGGAAAATTTATCTTAAACTTTTTAATTGATATCAGTACAAATTACACTATCATAAACTATTACAAGAATTATAAAACTATGAAATAGTGATAATCTATATTTATCATTATTTATTGTTGTAAATATCAAGTTCCCCAAATAATAACCAGTTAATTCAACTGCTGTAGAGAAAACTTTATTTGGCTAAGACAAATACTACACACAGCATAAGCTCTAACATGATTATAGGATTGTCTCATTTTATTATCCCTTGGAAAGAACTCTATTTTCACTTCTCTGCAGTATAAAGCATTATCTACAAGTGGAATTTTTGTGCAACATCAGCTCTTGGTTCTTCCAACAAAACAAACTGTAAGCTCTCTTAGAGCTGGCTATAGCTACCAAAGAATGGCCAGCACAGCTCCAAGTCTCTGTGTGCTGCTCTCCTCTGCACCACCCCATATGAAGCATACACGAAGCATACACGAAGCATATTCCTAACCATTCATGGCTACCGGTTCCGTGTGCTTCACCAAAAGAGAAAACGCTTCCCTAATGTAGGTTTGGCATTCGAACTCCAAGGAGTTATCTCAGTGGGACAAAAATCAAACAGAATGGAAGAATTTTGCAAGTTGAAATGGACTGGACCAAACTCCTATTTCTACTTTCTACCATGCATAATAATTCCTCAAATATATCCACACATTTACATATATTTATATGCATAAATGCCAGTACTCACAAAAGTCAGTCTCAGCAATCACAGTACATCTTTCTGGAAGCTGAGGCCATCCACAACAATTTCAACACTGTGTACTAGTATCAGAGCTTAAATATAATGTCCACTTCCAAGACCTATTTCAATGTCAATATTAATTGCACGGTCACATGCATGTGTCACCAGGCACAGGGGCTCACTCAAACACAAAGAGAAAATTATGATAGCATTGGTCAACACCAAATTAAATAACAGCAGCTTTGTATGTAAGATTTTGTATTTTCTTTTCCTCATTACAATTAACTAACAAGCTTATCTTAAAATGAAACAACACCTTATAACCCTTTATTTCTACATCACTAACAGCATAATCATCTTGCTCATCAATTCCACCAACAGATGCAACATCTTGCACCCCACAAAAGGCATGCTAAACAAGGCAATCTATGTTAGAGCTATTATGCAAAAAGGATGAGGAGCCACACTACCCCTTTGCAAATAAAATCTCATACTGAAGTCCCAAAAGTTTCTCAAGGTCAGTAATTCAGAACTGCAGCTAACAACTATGAGAGAGAGGATTTGTAGAGACTAGAAATAAACCATCTTACTTCTAAAGATTTAAAAACTAATTTCAAGATGATCCTAGACCTGAGGCTCATTGCACATTATCAGGCAATTTGAGGTCATGAACATTTTCACTTACTTTCATGACAACTGACCTATCAATACTAAACTTTCCTTACACAGGAATGTTGTTCAACTCTGCATCTAATGCCTAAACTACATTTGCTCTGATGTGATAGTGGCATCAGCGTGATTTACAAGCCAACTAAGTATTCTGGTAACCATATCTTCAAGGATATGCTCAATAAAGACAAAAAACAAAAGCATCCATATAGGGAGAAAAGGACATTAAAGAAACAGATTAAATGCTGAGAATTAATTGCAAGGTAAGACAGAATGACACTCAAAACATTACACAACTGTGTAAAGTTGTGATATGCTTACTTTTTCAACACAATCTACTTCTACCTTCTTGAATAAGGTAGAAAAACCTAAGGAAGTCCAACAAAGAGCAACAGGGATAAATACAATTAATCAAAGAAATCAAGTGCACCCTCAGCAAATTTACAGATGACACCAAGCTGAGTGGTGCAGTCGACACACCTCAAGGATGGAATGCCATCCAGAGGGACCCGGACAAGCTCAAGAAGTGGTCCCATGAGAATCTCATGAGGTTTAACAAGACCAAGCACAAGGTGCTGCTCCTGGGTCGGGGTAAATCTTGAGATCAGCAGAGGCTGGGGGATGAACAGATCCAGAGCAGCCCTGCTGAGAAGGACTTGGGAGTGCTGGAGAGGCTGGACATGACCCAGCAATGTGCACTCACAGCCCAGAAACCAAATGTGTCCTGGGCTGCATCCAAAGCAGCGTGGGCAGCAGGGTGAGGGAGGGGATTCTGCCCCTCTGCTCTGCTCCGGTGAGACCCCATGTGCAGTGCTGCATCCAGCTCTGAGAGCCCCAGCACAGGAAGGACATGACCTGTTGGAGTGAGTCCTGAGGAGGGCCAACAAGATGATTAGAGAGATGATTCAAATCCATCTGCACAACAAGTGGCTAACCAGAGTAAGACTCTTCAGCATGGAAAAGTGTAGGAACACGAGAAAGGTTGCTAAAATCGTGAGTGGCTTGGTCAGGGCAAATTAATTGTTTGCAAACTCTTTCAACACAAAAGATGGAGCTCTCAATGGAGCTCTCAAAGAAAACTAGAAGGTAGCAGGCTCAAAACAACACAGGGAGGTGGTTAAAGTGATTAAATTGTGTATCACTGGATTTTCAAGATATAAAAGCATATACAAGCCCAAGAGGACACTGAGCAAGTTGGCAGAAATGCAAAACTTCACAGGCCACTGAAAATACAGAAATATCATTTAGCTATGGAAGTCCCAGTTGCATGCTGAGGCAAGACAGTGAAAAAGCTTCATAGATGTTTATCTTATCCTTGTGGGGTGTTTCCTGGGGATTTGGTTTGGTCACTGGCAGAGATAGGATGGCGGGACAGATAAACATTTGGTTTGGCCTGTAGGGACAATAGTTCTTCACGTTTCTGTACCTGAAGACATTTCAAAAATATTTACAGAGAGGAATTTCAGCTGCTAATAACAAGTTTCATAGTTAGCACCACCTGTTGGAACACTAGCCAAACAGCATAGCATGAAATAACTAGTATTCTGTGACAACTCATGTCCACAGTTTACCATCTAAAATGAAAGCTGACCAAAAGATAGCTTTAGTAATTTTACTATTACCTGGGAAATTGTACTACTGTATTCTAGTTAGAGGAACAACTGCTCCTCTCATTTGAGTGTTCATAATTAAGATTAAAGCAATGAAAGCCATGTGTGGCCTTTTACGCATATGAACTTGCTAGTCACATACACAACGGAGGCTAAGGGGTACTTTTGAAAAGGACAACACTGAATTCTTGAAAATCTCTAACAGGAATTACACCTGGGAGAGGCAGAACTTAGGCTAAGTCAACATGCCCATAGGAGCTCTGTATATTCCAACAAAACCTCTTCTGAGATCTCCTGCTTGATATTGACATACATGTCTGCAGAAGTCAGTAGCTCTGTCACCAAGGGACTCTGCCCTCATAGCACTGACTGCAAAATGGAGTGGTAGTGTGGGAAACAGGCTGTATTAGGAGAGAGGAAAATTACCCCATAACAGCTCCAAATATAGCAATTCTGACTCTGCAGGGAGTGTTTTCAATCACGCCTGACAATTTTGATTTTACAAGTGGTCTATTATCAGAGTCACACAAATGACTACAACTCCTTACAAATATCCATTAGAGGAGAGAAAAATGCACCAAAGTTCAGGGCACTCGGAGACACATAAGGAAACCAGAATATGCTGCAGGCTGAGGTGCTCTTTTCAGGCCACAGACTTCTTTCACATGCAAGCACACCTTAGAAATACTATTTCACTTCCTCTGAACAAAGAGGTGCAGTAACAAACTGGGTGAGAATCTGTTCTCTTCTGAAGGAGATCCAGGCATGTTTGCCCATACAAGCCACCTGCCTCAAGAAGCCACAACCTGACTGCCAGTCACAACCTTTTCCTTTCCCTGGGAAGAGGCAAAGATGTGCCTAGATTTCTCTCTCAAATTGTAACGCAAATTGCTGTTAGATAACACACACAAAGTCCACGTTGAATTCTACACACAGCTTTATGAAAGTAGCAGGTCAACCTATAAACGCAATCAAGGAAAGCAAAGTAAAATTGAACCCCCTCCTAAAACAAAATTTGCTCACTCCCTTTGTACATGTTCCTTAACATCTCTGATTCCGGGATGACAGAAGTATGCCACTCAGTTTTTATTCCACAAAATCACTGGTAATACTGTCATCTTAAATATAATTAGGATTCTTTTCACAAATGCTTTTTAGTGCTACTTACTTATATAAAATTCAAATTAATTTACTAATACAAGTATTTCTCAAATACCCACTAAGTCACACCATTACTTTATCCTCCTTCTCAAGAAATGAAGCTGTATAACCAGATCTCCTTAGAGCTGACAAGCTAGGGTTAAAGTCCAGTAGGAAACAGATGGCTGCAGGTTGTTGATGCATCAAAGTACAGGCACCGAAAGAGTCGCTAGAGGACCAAGGTTTGCATCATCCTCCAGCAAAAGTATGTCACCATTAAGGAGCTCAACACAAGGTAGCAAGAGATGCATTACACACAAATTTGAAATATGCAAATGTATTGCCAAGCAGATATATAATTCTGAGTGGACAGGCAATCTTACTGACAGTACCACAGACTTTGACAATGTTTCAAATTCAGTGCTAAGTCTTTTTACACCAGAACTAAATATGAAGCCTAATGCTGCAGTTTTGAGGGACTGGAGGATTTGTTCAGTCATCAATTCAAGCCTTAGATACTAGATAAACTTTTTTTTTAAAAAGTTTTTCTGTTTTTGTGTGATAATATCAACTTATGACTCATGACAGATTCAAAAATAAAGTGTCTTCCTCATCTGCCAGAGTTCACCATTTCTCCAGACAAGACTGCAAAAGCAAACTAACTCCCTCACAATAAGTTTTCGGAAATTCAAATTTTCGACTTAGTCGCCCTTCCCTACTCCTGGGCAACGTAAACGCTCTCAGCAGCCAAAAGAACAAAAGAATGGAGGGCTTGGAAGGTTTTCTTTAGGTTGGCAGCAGCCCTGAAAAACGCAGGATCTCAACAAATCTTTACTGCCAGCAGTGACCTTCACTAAGCTCTTCAGCACATCTTCATTAAGTACAAGGCCTTCACACCAGGATATTTAATCAAAATTGATCAATGTTGCCTACAATTTCATATTACATTCCGTTTCCAACATTCTCTTCTGGAGTTATCCTGACATGTTTCTGCTCCAGATGCCACCCACAGAGAAGACAAACAGGAGTGCTGACACCTCCACCAGAGCGCAACCTTTCAAACCCATAAGCCAGTAACATTTGGACCCAGCTGCAAGGATGCTGCAATCAAGCAGCTGAAACTTCAGAAAATATTCTTCCAGATAGCTCTACTACAGAGATGAAAATTCTGGCAGATGGGGCAAATAAGTAAACTCTAGCTATCACAAAAAGGCTACTTGAGCTCTAAGTCTTACACTGATGGGTCTTACAGTAGGCCAATTAGTAGCACTCAAAAATTTATCTCAGAATTAGGAGTTAACAATTTATGCTCATCAGAAGAGGCACAGTGAAAGGATAACATTATCCACTGGACAGTTATACTTCTCCAACCTGTAGCTAAACACTTCAACTAATTATGAATTCTACAGCAACATTTCAAGTTTTTCAAAAGGTATGACCAGTGCTCAATTACTGAGGATTTAGTTACTGAATTCCTTTCTGAATAAGTAACTTTGGAGTAGCTTTTGAATGAGAAGGATTTCTCCAGCCTATCTGCATCACAGAGTCAGTTCACATGCCTGCTTTCTGATGGTCTTCTTCCTACATCATTTTATTTCTTTCTTGGCTTTAGGCAGCTCTAAATCGAAAGAACTTGTAGTTTCCAACACAGGAGCAGGACCTGTATGGTTATCATGCCATTCACACTTCAACCACGTTTTTTCAAGGACTGAGTGTGTGGAGGAAGAAAACCCCTTCCATCTAGTCGCATTTGGTAGAGAGGAACCTCAAATATCTGTCCCTCTCTAGAGCATTAGTGCTGAACTTGTGCTTTTTAGACACACAGAATTCCTCAAAAGTTGACGCACGGGTCCCCGTCAAAAGCGGCACCTGCATTAGGGTGGTGCTGACAGGTAACCTAAGTGCCTTGCCTCAGGAGAAAACACAAACACAACAGCTGCCATGCCACATGCAACACCAGCCCTTCATCTCACACCTGTAACTTAAGCAGCCATCTCTCCTCCCTTCCTTCAGGTCTCCAAGTCCTTGCAGTCTCAGGACTATTTGCATACTGAGAAAGGTTTCTGAAGCACAATCCACTTTTTTAGAGTGATCATTCAATTCACACAGTAAATTAACTCTCTGTCACTATCGGGTCTTTGTTACTTCATTAGAGCATCAGCTGAGTCTCAGCACTTTGCTGACTCTCTCCAAGTCTACACTAGAGCTTGCTGCACAGTGCAGCAGAAGAGGGTCAATATAGCAAAATCGTGCTGCAGGAACCTCAATGGCCAAACTATATATTTTGAATGAAGTTTCACAGGAAGTTTTACTTTTGACTGGCCGTTGTCTGGTTCTGTGGACTTAATGTCTATTTTTAAGTGGTGTATGTAATTCCTTTCAATTTCATCTGAAAGGAATTCTATTTGTGTGCCTGAGATGCTTCACAACGAACAAAAAACTGTGATATGGGACAATCAAGAGATGCACTCCAAAACTACACATTGATCTGAACTAAATTGCTAACAGGAACAGCCATTAGGAGGCTCTAGATAATCAAACAGATTCTGTGTAGCTTCAGGTCTACAGAAGGAGGGGTAGAGTCCTCTTTTCCCCCTGCTTTTTGTCTACTGAAGAAATTTCATTGCCATTAGATCGTATCACTGAAATACAAACAACCTGAACATACTTTAAGGTTTAGGCAGGTACAGGCATTGCATCTATGGTTCATTTGAGCTATGGAGCAATGTAGTTTGGAGCTTTGTGCTATCATCCAGCTAATGTAAATTGTGGTACCAAAAAGTAGATTTTCAGCGGCATAAACAATGGCACCAAGAGTACTTTTTCACTGGACGACAAAGCCAAGCACTGGAACAAAACAAGTCACCCAGTGACAGGGAGCCCCACTGATTTGGAACACTGCGAACAGCTTAAGTCTATCTTGTAGTCTTCCAGTGGAGTAAGATGCCACTGACCTGAATAGCAAACAAAGTAAAACAGTTTCAAAAGCTTGCCTTCCCACTACAGAATGCAAATCTAAAAAGGCAAACAAATCTCATCCATTAGAACAGATTGCTTTGTCTTTTCCTTACTCTATTACATAGACAGTTCGTGCATGTACTACTTAACTGCAGTTATTTTTGTCAAAGGTCACATCAAGATGGCAATCTGAATCAGCTAGAGACTTCCTCAGATAGCTGGCACCTGGAAGTTGTTTGTATCTTCCGAAACTGGCATCTAGAATACTCTTAACTTTAGAAACAGGCTACACAAATCTGAATTTTCATGTCACAGAAAAAGAAAGGAAGCCACAATCTCTCTCATGAGAAAGCCACAATTGAAATAGTTCCCAAGGGAAAACTGTAATCATGAAGGTTATTTTTCCCTAATTTTAATTTTCAATTTCAGTCAGCAACTGCAGAACAAAATGGACATGTTAGACAAGGCCATTAAAAAGACAGTCTCTTGTTTATGAGAATTTACCAGGTCAAGCTACATGTAGTGTTTTTCCTCATACTGAGACAAGCGTGTATCTCCCTTTTAATGGCCTTCCAACAGTTTACTTATTTTCGTCCCACTCAGAGCTCCAGGCATTTCAGCAGCACAGTAAACTAGCGAACACCTTTAACTAAAATAATCATAAAGTCTTTCTCACTGCATATAAGCTATTGCCATTTCAATGAAAGCCTTGACAAAAGGTCAAAAATGGAATAAGAGGTTTCAGAGAGGCACAGTTGTAGGATGACTTTGTAAAGGAAGGGCCCCTAAGTTATCTATCCCTGTTAATTATCATGTGGGGACAGACATCGATTATCTGTGCAAACACAGAAAAGGACAGTGAAGCTTTTGAAAAGGAGCACTGAGGCAAATAAGCAATTATTGATTCGTTTGTTTGGCAAACATTTTCACCCACTCACGAGAAGGAGAGTTTAAGAGGATTTACACTACACAGTAATAACAGAGGCAGCCTCTCCAGCTCATAAAAGGGAAGTCAGAACATAAGCCAGATGCAAAACTCCAACAAACACTGATTCACAGCTCCAGTCACACTCAAAGTCATGTATGAAATGAGCAATTCAGCCATCCAATAAGCCAAGAAGGGGAAAGAGAGGGCAATTATGTCTCTGTTCAACAGAGCGCCATTTAAAGTATTCCTTCTGATTCAGCACCAACCCTTGTGATCAGTATTCTTGGCCTACCATCAATGAATTTAATTACACAATTACTGAAAAAAACACAGCGTTCTCCCTTCCCTGCTTGCCCACAACCAGTCCAATACAAGTCACAGGAATTAGTCAGAAAGAACGTGTAGAGTAGCTAACTCCACTTTTGTTTTTGAAGTTCAAGTCACAGAAATGTATGGATATTAGCTCAAGCATTACTGAAAATTACATGTTTCCTTTAACTGAGCAAATGGAGCTTAATCTTCTTTATTAATTGACACAATGTGAGGGGCCATGAAAGGTGCACTGAGTTACTTAACACCCATCAGTGACTTATTTGAGATTCTGGGATATTTAACTGACAGCCGTATGTTTGGATTCATGTCATCTAGAGTGGTTTTGCCCGATTGTTGGATCTTCCTGTCCTGTTGAGCATACGAAGGCAAGTTGAGTTTCAGCTCCTCCCTAGTTCTGCTTTCTTTCACCTCCACACGCAGCTAGCATGCTTTAGCAGCTCTGCTAACAAACACACTTGCTATCCCACAGCCAATGACTGCTTTACTCCTTTTTTTTCTACCTGAAACAGCTGCACCAACTAATTAATACAGATACTGTAGCAATAAGCACAAAGTTCCTACCATTCAAGCTGATATAAGTGTACTTTAAAGACAATGTTCTTAAACAGGAAGGAATCCAATACAAAGGAAAGAACAAGGCCTTAGCCACGTTAAAACAATACTGTTCTACTACGGACTGACGCATTAGTCACGGGTTTGGGAACGAGATGCGCTCTTCCCTTTATGCCAGGTTCGGGCTTTTCCCTCCTACGTTTGGGAGCTGGTGGAGGAGAGGGAGACTACAAGTATGCAGCAAGTAAGGAAGTTATGGCTCTCCTCTTTCAAGTTGTGCCATCTTCCATAAACAAAATATTTATTTGCTTTTGTTGTTACAAAGTGAAAATGTTAAGCAGGATTCAAGACCCAAATACCTTCCTTAATATAACAAGGATGTGCCTCATTTTCAAAGCTGACCATTTCAGAAGGCTTTTGAAAGAGACACTGTTCTTTCAGATGCCCACATGGCACTATCCGTCTCAAGAGGCAGTTAATTTTGGATCCTGACCGATGCCCTGATGTTCCAAGCATATCAGCTACGCATTAAGCAAAGGACTTCATTAAAGGACAGGAATTTAATTGAGTCTATATTCAGGTATGTCTCTGAAAGCTAGAGGGTAAGGAAGAAGATGTAGTAACTAAAAGCGTTTTAAAGAACACACGTATGACCTCTTTCTCAAGAATTCAAGTTGTGTAGCCTACATTCAACTCTCTTCCACACACAGGAGCCGGACAGACCACAGGTTCCCTGTTCTAAGCACAGCGAAGTCCATCATACAGCTGCTACTTCAAAAAACTTTCACACCAGCACTAAAAAGTCAGGGAACAGGAAAATAACCGCAGATATCCAAAAAGACAGAAAAAGTGCAATATTATCAGACAGCAAGCCTCTGTACCACTGACTAACCATTTCTAGCCTTAGAAATAACTACAACTTAGAAGTCAGATTAGAACACGTTGACAGGGAGAAGCACTGGAACAGCAAGGGTGCAACAGTATTTATTTTCACATTTTCTGTCTAAGCCTAAGAGCCTACTCTTAAGGACTTCTTTGATCCAGTTTAGAATTTTGCGTATCTGCAATAAATTACTAACCTCATTCTTCAGTTCCTTCTGTTCCTTTAGCCCAGCGAGTATGGCTATTCTATTACGTCATTTTTAAGTCTACTTTTTTCAACAGTACATAAATACAAGCCTCTTTTTACTTGTCCGTCCATTCCGCTAACCATTTTTTCCACTCCTGCCTTTATCAGATGCCATCATAAAAGCCTTCCCTTGGCAAGGCCAATTTTAAAGGAAAATATAAAATTACCTCTTTACTACACAGCTGCCTTTATAAACTTATCCCTTTAATTCAGAACCATTTTCAAGCTATCAGCCAGTTACCAGTTTCATACATCTGGCTAACTGACAATTTCCTCCACCAGCTTGAAATGTCACTGTACCAGTTTTTATTTTACCTCTGAGACATGGGCCAAAATACTTCCAATGGACTCAGAACTCTAACCAAACCAACCACAAAAGCAAGGTACCCAGTAGTAACACCATGCTTAAATTAAAGGCAATGAGCAAAGCATACGGGTTGTGGTTTGCTTATTTCTTACGGCAATATATTCCTAATTTTAGACACTTGAATGCTGTTAACACTAGATAAACTGCACACATAGCAACTACTGAAGTAGATGTCATTTGAAAAAACACTCAACCATACTCACTTTCTGTGCTAAACTCAAGGCAGCATTTTAAATATCACAGGGAATGACAATTCTAATTGCATACTGCAGAATTAAATCCAAGATTTCTGTCAAAGCAACATTCCAGAATATGTTAACTTTGAAATTACTATTAGCCCAGGGAGTAAATTCAAGTTAGCTCTTTCTTAACTCTGCTTCAGTTTTTCAGCTACATGAACTGCCCTTTCTGGAAATGCATCTTTACATTAATAATGTCAGCTTTTCCTTCAACATACTTTACTAGAAGGGAATAATCAAAATTTAGGTGATTTGGCTGTCTCTTTAAAGGTTTAATACAAAGCAGTTTATGCTTCACGTCTCCAACTACTTCACCAGGAACAACTTTTGACCACAAAGAAGAAAAAGTCCCTGGGAAGAAGTCAGCCTGAAATTAGTCACAATTCGTTTTCTTTCAACAGCACACATTTACCAGTGCAGGAAGTTTTGACTGAGCCCCCTTAAGCAGATAAAACTGCCAGCAAAATAACAACCATTTCCAAATAGCTTTATTTTCCTATAGTTATGACATTTCTTTAATTAAAAAGTGTGATTAGTAATCTCATCTGAACACAACAAGACGATTACCTAGAGATAAAGTTCAACAAATCTCTTGAGATCAGTATGGCCTTGTACACGTATCCTCTGCAGCAGACCTGGCAGATCAGAGGCTACAGCAAGGGGACTAACCACAAACGTGTTGATGTGCTGGGGTCCTCGTGGAGCTAAGACTGTCGGTGACCTTCCCGCACAACTAAGCTGCTCTTTCCACAGAAACCCAAGTAATACATTTTTATTGGGAGTGGCAGGAATTTGAGGAAGAGTGGTAAGAAAAAAGGTAATTTTAAGGTCAAAACAGTTAACAGTGACTTTTTCTTGAGTTATGTCACCAAGGTTGTATTTCGCATTACAAAATTAAGGAATTCTATCCAAGTTCCTTTCCACTTTCTTGCTCTTCTCTTCAGGGAATAAAAGAAACATTAGACTTATCTAGGGCAGGGACACTATCTGTGTCTCTGATTTGAGCACATTATCCCTGTAAAGCAAACATCTGAGCAGCGTGGTACGTAAAAAGGCAACCCACCTCTATGTTCTTTTCAAGGGTCAGTTCTCTTCGTAACCTCACTGCACTTCCAATCCCAAGTCTTCTGTGTCAGATATCCATTATCTCCTTCCTATTCTTCTGCCTAGGCTTGTCCTTCTTGTGCTATGCTTTAAAATAAGAAAGGCTTCCTTCTGGCCTTGAAATTGGTGGTTGCTTCAGGGAAACAGTACATTTTCAGCCAAATGGCCCGTAAAAATTCAGGCTCCCTTGCATCTATTAATCTGCCTGGTACATTAATAGAACTGTTAGTTCTGTTTCAGTATAAGAGCTTAACCACAATAGAAACAGCAGCTTTTGCAGTAGGTAGGCAGTGTGGTGATTTTTTGTAAGCAAACTGACCCTCACCCTTTATTCTGTCAGCTACCTTCTTCCTTGGTTTTGTCTTTCACCCTTCATTGTCTCAGATATACTCCTGCCAGTCCCTAGCCAGCTATTGCTGCCTTCTCGAAGATTACATCTCACATCAGTGCCACACTTGAATATATTTGGGCAGAACCAAGACAAGGAGAGCAGAGTTTATTCTCCAGAACTGTACTTCAACTTCTACAAGCTCAACAATTCACACGGAAGTCCTGCCTGACTGGTTAGAGACTGCTTGACCGGTCTCCAGAACAACCAACTGTTTTACTCACTTCTGTCTCCCTTCCACCCCCCCCAGTATCAACAGTGCAACATAAACACAGATATTGACTTGAATCCTGGCTTTATTCTCAAATTTTCTGCAAAAGAAATTGATGCCTGGATGAGAAATGCACTGCTTAAAAACAGTTAATTCATTCTTGGTTTTAATATGGCTGGTAATACTGCCCTTACACTGTGTGCTGTTCAAAAGCTAAGAGAACCAACCCCTAATATAGGACTTGGAAACCAATAAATATTGATGTTTCAAATATAATTCCAACATTTTCACATGTTTGTCATCTTTGACATCCAACTCCACTAGGGAGATACAGGGTTATTTTGTTTCTGGTAATTAGCTCTCTACCAGTCACCTTTCAATAAGGAATACATTGCATCCATTGGGATATTTGGCTTAACATGGAAACAGTTATTTCACATAATCAGTCAATTTCTATTCCACAAAGCAGGAGGAATGCAGTTTACACACAGCAACATTATAACTCTCTCCTATCTCGTGAAGAGGCACCCCTGTATCTCCTTTTGAGTCCTTACTGGGAGCTAAAACACTTGTTCAGAAAGCTTCTTATTAAAGCAGCAATTTTAGCCCACATAACTGGCAAAATAAAGAGTGCAATAATTTAGGTCACTTCTCACTATGAACTTTCTATTAAGTCCTTTAAGTGTCATATATTCTTCCATGGGTGTTTTGCATGTAAATCCTAGCCTATTATGCTGTGGAAGGCCTTCTTCACCTGAGAACATACTCTGTCTTTTCAATCTTATTTATCTATTGCTTGTGAAAGGAAAATATATCATTTGGTTCCTTTTCCTCCTTGGTACTTGGTAATTTTTACACCTTGCTTCATTTAACTTTTATTACCATGGCAGAACTGACATGATGCTCAAGTGACAAAAATCAATCCCTAAAAAACTGAACAGTAGAGTGTATTTAAGTCTGTAAAAAAAGAAAAAAGAAAAAAAAAAAGATTAGAAGTAAAATACTTACTTTGTCCTCAATATATCTATGTAACAAAGCAGCTTATACATCTGCCTTCTTTAATATTACACAGTGAATTAATATATTTCTACTCCCAAAATACCTCTGATGTAACATAGTAACCAGTGCTGCCTGGTAAAACCAGGCCAATGCCATCTACTATCATCCACTAAGGCATTTAATGAAAACTTGACATAAACTCTAAGCAATTACTTAATCGAAGTAAGACCAGGTGTGATTGAACTTGCCACAAAGAGGATTCAAAAACTAGGTAATGCAGCTTTAAGGCCGCCTGTGCAACCCTTATTTGTCAGTGCAGCACACATGCTGTAACTCTCAAACTCCACAACGATTTTCCACAGGATCCCCTACTCATCTATGTGCACATAATGGACCCCCTGTAGAGATGAACACTGATGCCTCGTGATTGAGCCTATTGTCTGCTGGACCTCTGTCTTATTTATTAAAGAAAAGGAACAAAAGAAGGGATCACAGCAGCAAGGACAACAATTAAGACAGTGAAAAGTCACTCTGGAAAAAGATGCCTATCCCCCCTCTAACACTCATCTCTCCTGTGGTTAAGCAAGCCTCATTAAACTAGATCTCAAACCTGACAGTCCCACCTCTTAAGTTAGAACAGGAGCCAGAACCCAAAGTATTAGCAATGGAGGCAAGTGGGAGTGAGATTCCTACCCCAAGTAGTGAAAACATTCCACAAAGAAATAAATTAAAGCCTAAGATAATATTTTGGCTGCTCAAGATCACAAAAAACCCTCCTCTCATTTGCTGCTGTATCAACTCGTAACAATGCTTCAGCACATACACAGAGCGAATCAAGCTCAAGCAGCCCAGACAAGGTGTATCCATCCTTCCCTTACTACACTCAAACACAGGGCTCTGCCACTTCCTTTGCACTGTCCAGAGGTCATATACAGCATTATGGAGAGCAGCACCTTCTCGCTCTTTGAACTCACTCATGTCGCCTCAGTGGACATGAACGGCAACTCAGATGCTGCTCATGAACTTGCCTACAAGCAGAAACACCACAGGTTGCACAGCCACCCAGTTAACCAAGTGCTCCTGCAAAAGGGTTTTACAGCTTTAACTTTCTAACAGTGGGTTAACACAGCGCAGACAGCAACACGGACAAATCCATTCCAAAAGCATATTCAAGAAAATATGAGATTTTAAACACAATAGTTCTCATACTTTGCTATGTAACAATATTGTCTATAAATACCAAGTTTAATTTGCCATGTTGGTATATAACCATGACAGTAAGTAGTCAGGTCACTTTGCTACAAACTGTTCATTGCTTTAACAGATAAACTGCTGCTTGGAACAAATACTATTTTTAGTAATCAAAGACTCCAAATTTTTTCAAAACAACCTTGCAAAAACAAACATTCTCAGGCTCCACTGGAAAACCAAACAAAAACACAAAGCAAATAAGAGCACAACTATTCATACATCTGCCAAGCAAACATTCTACAGCAAATGATATAGTAAAAAAAAGAGAAGGTATTGATCAAAAAAACTAACCCTCAGTTCTTGTGGGGGTGACGGGGGGTGAGAGTTACTGCTTGACGTTAATCTAATCAATGCTAATGCTACCATTTTTACCCATAATATCTTATTACATTTACTATATTTGTAAATGGTAACATTCGTTTTTCTGACAAAGTCAATGCATTAATACATGTATTTCACCTCTCCAATGCAAAGCTTTAGAATTAGGTATAGCATTATGAAAGAACCGCTCTTCACTAGCGGTGGGCAAATGCTTAACCACGGGGATTCAACTGCACCGTCCCTGCTTCATCACACTGGAAAAGGCCAGTTTTTAGTTAGCAGTATTGTGTTGGTTGCCACCAGTTATCCAAAAAATGTATACTGTTACTCCAGGAAGAAAGAAAACTTGTTTATCTTCATCTTCATGGCACTACCACAGCCATCTAGCAACAGTAATCTACAACACTCTCACGTATTAGCAGTTTTTCCTGTATTTTTTCCCATTACACAAATTTTACACACTCAAACAAGCTTACTTTTACCTCAAAGGAAAGTTGATAGCTTCTACACTTTGATTTGCGGCAAGGCAGAGAGCAAACCCTTTTTGACAGCCACACATCCATTC
The DNA here is from genome assembly GCA_013397755.1 of Cnemophilus loriae. NCBI lineage: Eukaryota > Metazoa > Chordata > Aves > Passeriformes > Corvidae > Cnemophilus > Cnemophilus loriae. The sequence goes on along the minus strand of VZTF01004374.1, from coordinate 699,099 downwards.
TTAAATGTTCAGGTTATCATTCCTTTCTATGTACAGGTATGACAGAGGCAAATTTACTGCTTCTTGAAGAAGTTGGGGAAAAATATTACACCCCTTTTTTAACCTCACAGATACTGGTTCTAATAGCTACTAGTTTAAAACTTCAGTTCAGTAGAGTCAGGAGTTACCATCCGCCCTGAGAAGTTCTTCAAAACAAACAAAAAAAACCCCAACACAACCCACAATCCACTTTTCCAGGGAGTTAAATTATGCTGTAACAACAATTGTCAAGAGATAATCAGACTTCTCAGTGCTGTCTATTTAAAGCATTGCATAGCAAACTCACAAAGCTTGACACAAGTTTTCATCTGAAGCTGTCTACTATAAAGTTGAATGCAAGAAAAAGCAGCAATAACTGAAAAAGGTTACACCACTCAGTTATATAAGTCACAAAGGTTCAAATTTAGATTTATATTTAGTTCGTCAATTCCCACCCAGAGTTCAACTCAGTAAACTGATTTATTTTTAGCTTTTGACTCTTTTGGACATTTCCTTCCTTCATCTGTGTAAATGCGTCAGAGCTTCTAAAATGTTTCCCTTTGGCTAGGGTAGAACGCATCTGATTCCAAGCTTAAAAAAAAAAGTTAACACACACACACACGCCGAGTGGTTATTGTTGGCTGAATTACACCCTTGTTCTGAGTTAAGCATAGGGAAATTTGACTCCAATCCCCACGCTGTACTAGAAAAGATATTGCTCCTTCCGCACTGACTGGTTAAAGCATGTCATGGCTAAACTCTACAAGGATCACAACCAGACAAACCATATTTTATCACCTTCTATAAGCAGGCTTGACTTGCGTCTCCTGCCTTGGTAATTCAATGGACAAACAGTAGAATTTTCCCAAAATGGGGACAGAAATGAAGTTCAGTTTTGTAACGTTCTGCTCAGCCACCAAGACAAGAAATTCAGTCAAGTACGATTCCTTGTTTTTCTTCCAAAGAAAGCCTTCCACTACATGTGGAGAAGCTGGTATCTTAGTTTTTATTTATTTATTCATTTAATATAAACCATTAATGTCTTGGCCTGGAGGGGACATGATTAGGACCCAGAGTACCACCTCATGTCATTTTCCAGGAACAAGGGGAAGGGCTCACTCCCAAGTCGGGGTAGCATGGCAGAGGGAACAGTCAGGGAGTGTCAGGGACTTCCACAGGGGGTGAGCAATAACATCTCTTTTCTTGTACACTCTGTCATTCGTATAATTACTGTCTGTTTTCTTATCTTATTACCGTTCCCAGTAAATTGCTCTTATCTTAACCCATAATCTTTACCTTTTGTGCCTCCAATTCTCCTCTCCATTCCGCCACAGGGGAGAAGGAGGGGGAGTGAGCAAATGGAGTGAGGGAACACCATTCCTAAACCATGATGGCCAACCAACAAGTCATTAGATAAGCCATTTTCATCTTTCCCTCTGAAAAGATGCAACTGTCCTAATAAATTTTAGTTTGGCTTGCCTTTGTTGTCCTTACAGAAGCCTGGCTCACAGGATACCCTGTCAGTTAAGCAACGTGCAGCACTGATTTCTTCTCTGAACTTTGCAAACTACGGCAAATTCAAGCCTAACAACTATCTTTAAGTGCAGAAAACAAGTACTTAAGGCACAGGAAGTGTGACTTTAAGATATGTAAAGTAAGAGCATAAGCTACTGCTGCAGCTATTCCATTTCCATTCTTTCAGGACCAATCCGATGCGCAGTATCAATCAAAACAAAGTTGCTGACAAACATTAATAAAGCAAATAAATAAAGACAGGGATAAAAGCTTTGAGAGTAAAGCTTTATTAAAAAAACAACAACAACGGCTATTCAGTTTCCTTACCAGAGAAATCATACCATATTTTATTACTCCATAGTAAAAGACAGAAAGAGGCCTCTAAAGATGGGGTTTGGCATCTTCTTAAGTCTGATGTTCAATGTACTATGTGCTATCGAATTCTGCACAGAACAGGACAATCCAGGCAATCTGTATTTCAATCCACCATGATTTGCTGATAGCTTTCTACATTTTTTTCTGTGCTTTCAGCTGCATATATCTGGAGTCCAAGGAATAGGAGAATTACAAAGGGCAAAGACATTTCAACCATGGCCTAAAGTTTTTAGAAGAGGGTAGAGTATTTTTAAGATCTCAGAAAATTGCATCATCTTCGTACTCAATGCTGCGTAACTCAACATGCCCAAAATTTAGTGGCATGATAAACACTTGGAAATTGAAGAACTTACTACCTTAAGGCCAGTAGAAAATTATATCCAACACTGTACAGCCAAGACTACACAATGGATATGGTAAAGTCCACTGAGTAGCCAAGTAGGAGGTTAGCCAAGTAATATTTGGTATTTAAACACTCCATTTATTCTAATTCACTTCTTGGGATGTTCCTGATGTATCCTCCCTTTATTAGCTATTAAAAAATGTCACCTGATTTCTTCCCAACATTTAATGTCTGTTAACAAGCAGTCCCCAAGACTTCAAACACTTCTGCTTTCATTAAATTTCACCAGTAACATTTTTCATTGTTTGATGGCCTCAAAGTTATTAACCAGCTATGTGACCATCACAAACCTTAGTGAAAAGCCTTTGACCAAATGCCTTGATAAAGTATGTCATAAGGCTGAAAGTTTCCACAAAGTCACCCACAAAAATGCAGAAATTCCGTATAAAGCCGAAAAGTTTTGGGTTTTGAATCACTCTCTCATGCAATAAGTGAAGAACAGACTAGACAAAAACAAGAAGGTATTTACCATGTTCCTGTGAGCCCTATCTTTCTGCTGTATATTTTCCTGTTCATTTTTAGCACTTACGAAATCTCACTTCACTATAACCCTGGATCCTTAGACTCTAATTGTTAAGCAGTCATGTACAAATCTAACCACAATAATCACTACTGGTTGTTTACACAGTCTGCAGACACCTCAGGAATAACTATTACTGCTCATACACACACTAAGACTACAAGAAAACATGAGTAATTAAGCCCCGGGTAGTTTCACAGATGACTAGAACGCATTGGGATTACTCACAATAGCCCTGTTCAGCGCTTGCTGCCCAGAATACTTTCTCCAGCTTTTTAACAAAGAGATTCGTCATGCAAACTCAGGTTTTTGAAGCCAATGGAATATTTAGTTTGACAGTGTATACATGCACACATGCATCCTCACACACACTAGTAAAACAAACCTTCCTGAATCTCAGACTCATGTCGGACTGTTACACATGCCAATAACATCATCCTGACTCTCGCACAGATTTGTGGGAATTATCCAACACACTCTACTACACCTGTACTAAAACACATAAAGCAAACTGCTGACATATTTTGAATGCTGGAAGCCTACACTTTTCTCCCTATACATTACATCTTGCTTCCTCAACATCTTGGGCCCTGAGAGACAAAAAAAAAAAAAAATTCTCATCTCCCTGTAAAGATTGCCTTTTCTTCCCACCATAATTATAAAACAGTAACGCCTATTTCAGTTTTTCAGTAAGGTCCAGATTACAAAACATCACATTAGGAAGTACCAGCAAGGCGCACAGTTCAGCACTGCTCAGTAGGAAAATCTGTTACATATTTGCAGTGGTTTGTATTAAACAGTGCTATTGCTACTTATGCAAGGCAGTAACACGGGAGATTAAACAAATTTGACTAAATGATTTCAGAAGACTCCACTCAACAGCCTTGAAAAACAGCCCTATTTTTTAAACAAATGGACAATTAGGCTATTTGAGATGACTTAGAGCAGCTATCTGGCAGAGAAACCACTGGAACGGGCTTTGTATCTCTAAAGCACAGTCTTGTCACTCAGACACAGTTTTGTGAAACTTTGTGGACACAACTCATTTATGACCCTCCTCTCTGTGTACCCATACAACAACCTACTCTAGAGGCTGAAAATCAGATGCTTTAATGCACTGTAGTGTCTACTGCTAAAAGCACTTGAGTTGTTCCCTGTCATTTCAATTCCTCCTCCTCACTACTGGGTAAGTGATCTGTTTTCTCAAAACAGCAGTATCCTTCCTGAAGGAATATGACTCAGCTTTGCAGATCATCAGAATTACTTCACCAGTAGTCTACTTTTTGATTTTACCGCACTGAGAAAAATGTTAAGTTAAACGAAGATCCTTCTCCAAATCAGGCCAATTTCTTTATGAGAACAACAAATAGATGTAACCATCTTAGTCATTAAATTAAAATAGCCTGCTGTGACCTTCGTGGGGTTTTTTTTTTACCTCGTAGCCTTTTTTTTTTAAGATTAAACTTGGCTCTCACCAATATCAAGCAGAAAAAATCGTTTCCCTTGTTCTCTTTAAAATTATCACCCACTTTCCTTCAACCACCACTGCATTTCCAAAATTTCAATGTCTTTACTATTTTAACAATTTTGCTGACCATGAACAGCTATTTCGGTGATCTTACGTCCTTCTTCAAGATGCAGACCAAAAAGCACTATGCAGTTTCACCCTATTAAACTGACCTAGCAGTCTGCACCCAAACATTTGGTGACACTAGAATTATTTTAGTTTTTATTTTCAGTTGAAAAGGAGTAGAGAAACATTAATATTTTCTCTATATATTGGGGTAAGGAAAGTCTTTCCAGTCTTTCTTCAGATTTTATTTACCTAGATAGTTATTTTACATGTAAAAGCTTTTGGAAGTCATGTGATATTTCAGGTTGAAATTCACACCTGTTTCTCCCAGGTTGCTGTGGGACACGTTTAACTGGAGACAACCCACTTCTATAAGAAACATTTACTATGCATCTTCTACACAGTGACTGAGCTCCACAATTGATGAAAGCCTCGGCTGCACCAAGTCTCTTCCTACTTCTGTCAGCTCCTTTCTGAGCACATCAGCACTTCATGCCAGCTTACATGTACTCCTTCCAAGAATGGACCCGGCTTTTCTCTAACTCTCATTTACCTTCCAGTCCAAATGTGCATTTAGTTTATCAACTGTCAGCTATCACAGATGTTACAAGTAATTCTCTGTCCTTTCTTAGAACTATTCATGACTTCTGCCTCTGCTTCAAACACACCCTAACCTCTAACTTTATCTATCCTTGGCTATCCCCAGAGAAGCTTGGCTGTTTCACACTAAGCCAAATTGCACAACAGCTGCTGCATTTCACACTGAAGCTCTCTATCCTCATCTTCATTGTTCCAGGGAACGTCAATTCAACAACGCTATTTCCCAGCCTAACTTCTCCATTGTAACTTCATTGTTTCTGCATTGTTATTTTTGCTCTGCATATGCTCATCAGAAACTATCAAGTTGTGGCATTTTTCTATGGTGTTTTTCAAAATATCATTTACACACACACACACCAGCCTGCTTCAACCATCTTATTAAAATGGATACTTTTGGAATTGGATCAAACCTTCACAAAAGAGTCCACTTCTTCTTCAGCCCAGGTCAACCGGCACTAATGACAGCAATACTGCAGCAACCTTCTCATTTACTAACACAACTCAAAGCACAAAGTAACAGATTCTTGAAAAGCTTACAACACTGTAAATTTTTGTTGTGTTTATTTTTTTAATACAAAGCTGTTGTCACTTTAAGTCACATGAAAGAATGGACAACCTGTCCATACTTTACATCCTCTGCATGCTCACCACTTCTCAAAACACACCTCAGCTCCTGACAGCCACAGGGCCAAGAACCAGTAGTTGCAGAGGACAGCACGGAGCTGTCGTGTGGGCTACCACCAGTGCTGCCTGGCAGAACTTCGCTTTTGGCTTTACTATTAGATGATTTCTGTTAGACACTCGTAACAACTCTGTAGCTGCTCCAACTGTCACGCCAAGTAAGCAACAACCACAGCTCTGACTATCTTCTCTCTAAGTTAGCTACTACACATCACCAGGAGATAGTGCCTTCCTAAGAAGATTCACCTATCTTAACTTTATAGATGGTGTGTTCTGCTTCATAGTTTTAAGATGGAAATTTGGCTTGTTTTTCACATTTGATGCCTACTTTGAAAACTATTTTGCCCATAATCTTAATGATACTGGTTTTTATTAGTAGTATTCTTGAAAAAACTTGCTGCCTTTTAATAACGTGCTTGCTTTTTCTTTCCCATGTAATCTTTCCCAGCCCTCTCTCCTTTCCTTCTTCCTAGGAGACTTTCTCTACTACGATAGCATTTTTAATGCTGTCTACTACTTGCAGACAACTATCCCAGCCACTATCACACAGGACACTAATGCAAAGCAAGCAAGGCAACAGTACGTAAAGCAACATAATCAGGAAGAAATAAAACATAAGTCCTCTTGTAAACTTGAAATAACACATTTTTAAATGCTGGCTTTTATCTTTACAGTATTATTTGTTAAGTGATGTTCATGAAAACTAAGCAAACAACAAGATCATTATTTAAGAGAAAAGAAAATCAATCATGTTTTCATGACACTCATTAATACTTCTTCTAAGGACTCAACTATTCAAGCAACTATCAGCCTAGGTTGCTATAGGCAGACTTAGCCGAACTCAAAATGATTCAAGTCTCAGTTACTAGTACTTGCAGAAGTCTTCAAAGGTCCACAACCACAACAAATTCTCAGAATTCTGTTTTCCTAAAATACCCACATGTTCACTTTGGTACCTGAACACATATATGCCAAACCAAAGTTTTAAATTCTCTTATCATTAAGCTTACATTAGGAAACACATGCACAAGCAGGATACCCTAAGCATACATCATCAGAACCACGTGTTATTTAAAGCTATTCTGGCTACCAGCCTGTTCTCTGACTGCACCTTGAGAGAGGTGGCACACTGAACTCTCTACTTGAAACACTCGCCTCCTCCAGACCCAAATTCATCTCAGACTTACTCCTTCTCCTGAAAAAGGACTGCTGCCACCTGTGTAGATTAGGTTTTAGATGGAAAATCCTCCACTTTTTTGTTTTCCCATATGAAGGGATGAAGTACAATTAACAGGTATATTCAGATTTGACCTGGCAAAGACTGGGCAGTTATTCACCTTAATGAAAAGACTTTTGGGGGCCCTTGTTTTTCAAACATTTTTGTTCCTCCAAAGGGTCCTTTCCCATTACTCAGTATGTAAATTGTGTTCCTTCTAGGAATGTGGCAAGTGTTCACATAAACAGGTGGTGACAACACTAATCTCCTCAACAGTTTTGTAAACTGTATCATTAGTCCACATATGAATGAAGTTACCTCACCGTTTGTAGAGGCCACTCATAAAAAAATGTATCTTACAGGAAATAACTACATCCCCTTTCATCTCACAACTGTGACAAGTTATCAGTTGGCTGTTTTTTTCCATTAAGACTTATCAGAGTAATTTATAAAAGCACTTTGTACACTGTCTAGCCAAGGGTTGACTGAAGTGCTTACACGTCTTTTTCTCTGCAACCTTCTGTATTTACAGATATCTCCATCATCACAGAAGGGTAACTTTAATTACTAAAAGTTCAATCAATATGTCTTTTACTCACATGAAAGAAGCTCTTTATGCCTAAAAACAAAATTCACAAACTTCAACTAGCAAAAATACTTTGGTTTGGAAAACACTGTTATAATAGCATGACTCAAACTTAACAGACAGCCCTCGTTCTTGCATCTTGAAGATGTCAGTTGAATCTCCTTCCCGAATTATTGAGGACTCAAAGCTGCAAAGATGAAGATTAAACCAACAACAACCAAACAAAACCTCTGTACGATTACTGCCCTGTAATCCATGACTTGATGGCACTCCCTCAAAGTCAAGTCTGCTCATATCAGCTGTTTTCAGACCTTTCAAATACATAGAATTTTAGGTTGAAACTTCAGAATACATTTTGAAAAGTTTTATCTTAATAACTTTTCATAAAAAATAGATCTTGTATACTTAACACATGTACTAACACCACTCTACATAGCAACTTAGACTCTGCACTACTGGGTTTTCATACACTAACAGTCTTTTTTGCATAACTCTAGGATATTTTACCAGTCCTTTTAAGTCACACCAGTGCACATTTTAATAAAAAAAAAAAAGGGATGTTTGTCTACACATTTATAGCTCAAAGCATATCCTTCTGTCAGTTTACACAGTCATTTCTAATCTCCAACTTACACACAAGACAGAAAAGTACTTCCAACAACCTCTGTGTTTTTGCCTTCAAAATGTAATCGCTTTGCCTGGCACTCAACTCTACTTCTTTTCTAATAATCCTGCCACAAAGGTGACAGACCTAACAAGGTACTCTTTTCATTTTAACTTCAAATAATGAGATTTAGATACCAAGTATGTAACAGAAAGTAAGGTGCCTCAATTTTTTCCAAATCCAATAAAGTGATTCCTAATTTACATTCAAGACACAGTCATTACGTGCTCCTACTACCACCACCTCACTTCCAGTTCAGCTGCTTTCCTCACATTTCAACTGCAACTTTATTTCCCCAGCAATTCAAGAGTGAGTTTACATTTACATAACCAAAGTGAAAACTGGAAATGTGCACATTTCAAGTGACGTGAACCTAGCTGCTGTTCAATATCCTAACAAAATATCTTCCAAATAATGAAACTCCATTCTTCAGGCTACTTTCATTCTACTTCAGGCTTAGTCTTACAAAAGGACAGGAGGAAAGCCAGTAACCCCACTTGGCAGCTCAACTGACCAATTTAACCAACCCAAGATTAGAACTGATTGTTTAGGCAAGCTTTTTGTTGTGGGGTTTTTTTCTCTTGGAAAACACTGCAACATTAGCACTCATTTTCTCTTTTAAGTAACAGCTACAGCTTTGCTAATATTCCCTGCAAGTGACAGGAAAAAGGAAGCATTTGTCATTGTAAATTCTGTAAAGAGAAAAATATTTTGTCTGCTCCTAAGTGTACAAAACAAAGTTTTCTCCTTGTTCATTGATCACTGCACGCATTGTGTTTCACCAAAAAAAAAAAAAAGTGCCTGTTGTTCAAACAAAGGGAAGCACCGGAGATCTCTTAATAGACCCTCTCCTTATAAAAGACTGGATCACGTACAGAGGCGGAATTCAAAGAGCTCTTCTCAATGCCAAAAACCCACAAGAGATGCCGGAACATTTTCCAGTGTATGTTAGAGCCCAGGCTGAACCAGATAACCTCCACATGTAAATATGGAAATGAGAATACCAGTTGCTACATATGCTCCAAGAGTTTTTTCATAAGCATGTCCTTCTACTGCTTTAAGATTTTCAGTTGCTAGAAGACTGAGCTCAGTGCAACTTCCCTGTTATCAGAAGTTATCAGCATCAGAAGCCATCACTGCACCACTTACGAGCTTACCAGCTGCAGCATCCCTCAACCCACACATAAATGTGAAAGTTGATTATTAACACAGCTGGCAAGGTCTTCCAAAACTGCAAGATTACTACACAAGTACTCATTTGTAACTACGCTAGGCAGACTACTGTGTGCAAGCCTACTGTTCTAATCTGTCATTTTGCTTTCATTGGGATTTTTTTCCTGGGAACGATAAAGCTCAGTCCTTCTTCCACAATAAAACCCACCAAGGCCAGCATCTTGACACGGAGCTTCACACATGGCTGTCATGTGAAGCAGGTTGTCTCGGGAGCATCGAGCCCTCCAGAGGGGACACAGACCCCTGTTCAGACCCTCTGTCCATGCAAAGGCNTTTAGGCATCCAAAAGGAGCAAGTGCCCAGCCCAGCCCGGCCGCCCCGCCCGGGAGCGATGGCCGGGGGGTGCCCTGGGGGGCTCGGAGCCGCCGGCGGAGCGGACGGAGGGGAGGAGCCGCCACCGCTCGGGGGAGGGCAGCCGGCACCGGGGGGAGGCTCCGTCCCCGCCGCCGCCCAGGCTGCCGGCAGGGCTCCGTCCCCGCCGCCGGCGGTCCGTGCGGCCCGGGCAGTCCTGCCTTCTCCTCCGTCCCCGCCGCTATCCCCCGGGGNGCTAGAAGACTGAGCTCAGTGCAACTTCCCTGTTATCAGAAGTTATCAGCATCAGAAGCCATCACTGCACCACTTACGAGCTTACCAGCTGCAGCATCCCTCAACCCACACATAAATGTGAAAGTTGATTATTAACACAGCTGGCAAGGTCTTCCAAAACTGCAAGATTACTACACAAGTACTCATTTGTAACTACGCTAGGCAGACTACTGTGTGTAAGCCTACTGTTCTAATCTGTCATTTTGCTTTCATTGGGATTTTTTTCCTGGGAACGATAAAGCTCAGTCCTTCTTCCACAATAAAACCCACCAAGGCCAGCATCTTGACACGGAGCTTCACACATGGCTGTCATGTGAAGCAGGTTGTCTCGGGAGCATCGAGCCCTCCAGAGGGGACACAGACCCCTGTTCAGACCCTCTGTCCATGCAAAGGCAGCTCCCAGCCCTCTTTCAGGGATGCCTGCCACAAATTACACCTCCTCCTTCACCCTCATGAAACCAAACACACTGAGCAGCACCACCGACCGCAAGTAGCACTGATTACGCCGTTTCCCACTTCCCTCGCGGACTTTCCTTAAAAACCCAATGAACACAGCTTTTACTACTATTATTACTACTGCCATCGTTATTTTTTACACACGAAATCGGCCAACCCCCTCATCTTTCCAGCGGTGAGTCTGCATTTTCCTTGCTCGCCGCTCCTTTTTAGGCATCCAAAAGGAGCAAGTGCCCAGCCCAGCCCGGCCGCCCCGCCCNCACCGAGGGAGAAGGCAGCCTCCATTTTTTTTATCCCGGCAGCCTGTCAACAGGCTCCCCCCCTTTCCCTGCCGATCCTCCGCGCCGAGCCCGGCTTCCCAGCCCGGCAGCGCCCGAGAGCTGCTGCTGCCCCGCCTCAGCCGAGGCAGCGACATCCCCTTAACACGGGCTTCGCTTTTTGTCTGCCTCTTTCGCTTCTCCTCAGAACATCCACTTCCCATGCCGCTTCTCCCATCCCTGCCCTGGGCCGCCACCCAGCAGCACAGCACCGGCGGAGCGCTGCCTTTTATAGCGGTGTCATCTTTGCCTGCCCGCCCGCCTCCCCGGGGGGCCCGGCCGGCGCAACCGGCTCCCCGCAGCCCTGCGGCCCCGCTCACCCTTCCCGCCCCTCCGACACCCTGGGCTGCCCAGATCGGAGGGGCTCCTCCACCCGCCTCCCGCTCCACAATCCCCGGCGGGACATTTTCGGGGGACTCGGGTCCGCCTGGCGCTGGGTGGTGCCGCCCGGCCCCGGTAACGCGCCCGCTACCGGGCCGGCATCGGAGGCAGAATCGCACCTGTCACCGGCGACACCGCCCCGGGGCGGCAGCAGCCCCGCACCCTCCCGGCCCGGCAGCGCCGCCGCCGCCCCCGTTTCCACGCCTCGGTTCTGCCGGGGAGGGTGGCGTCCCGCCCGCGAGTTGCTGTGCCTTAGCCCCGCTGTCCCCAGCACAGGACGGGGGGGCTACACTCTCTTCCCCGCCGCCTCCCCAAGGAACGGACGGGCAGCGCCGAGGCTGCCCCGGCGGCGAGAAGCGGGCGAGCCTTCCCCGAGGCCACCTGACAAAGCCGGCTGCTGCCCTCGCCTTCTTTCCCGGCTCCAGGGAGAAGACGTCGCTTCCCCAGGGCCACCTTTCGCCTCTACTTCCAGGCGCGGTCTCGCCGCCGGCCCTTCCTTCCCGCTCCCCCAGGACAGGACCGCACTCACCTGATCGGAAGAACGCCGCGATGTCCGCCGAGTCCTTGGCCGCCTCCTCGGCCCCTTCCCCCGCGCCGCTGCCGGCCGTGGTGGCGGCGGAGGTGGCGGTAGCGGCGCTGCTCATGGCTGCTGTTGCTGCTGCTGCGTGTGCCGGCGGCGGTGGCTTCACCGGGCGAGACCCGCCGCCGACCCCGCCGCCCCCTCCGCGGATCCCGGCTTCACCTCCGGGCGGGAGCGGCCGTCAGGGCGGCAGCCGGAGCGGGCGAGCGATGCGGGGCGGCAGCGGGCGGCCGCAGCAAGCGCAGGGACATGAAGGTATGTGCGGAATGGCAGCTCCGGGAGCTCCCACCCCCCGCAGCCACCTAGGAGGCGGCGTGTGCATGCAGGGAGTCCGGGCGGGCGGGCGGGCGGCAGCCGGAGCGCAGACAATCGCGGGAGGAGGAGGAGGAGAAGGAGGA